>VDFB02387736.1:600000-839707 GCA_007258455.2 Sequoia sempervirens | reverse complement strand
TTTTTGAAGCAAAAAATAAAATCCAGAAATCGTTTTTTGATCCAGCAAGCAGAAGATGAAAAAAATAATTTTTTTTAAACATTTAGCCAGGTGAAAAATGACGCGCGACAGTTTTTGTGCGGCTATTTTCTTCAGATCTGTGAAATAAATCAAAAAACTGAAAGATACCCAGATCGGATTTTGACCCTGGCTACAAAACCCAGAAATCGTTTTTCCTGCAACTGAGTGGAAGTTGGATTAATGAATCAAAACTAAAAACGAAATTAAAAACTAAACTAAGAAACTAAAAATTAAAAACTAAATTAAAAACTAAAAACTAAATTAAAAACGAAATTTAAAAACTAAATTAAAAACTAAATTAAATTAAAAACTAAAGGGTCTAAAGCGATTGGAAAAAGCCAAAATGTATAAGCGAAAATATGTTATGCTTATGTGAATCATGCATGCGGATGCTTTCAATAATGGAATCGCACAAATCGATTAATTCCTGGTAAGAAGAACGGGATTGATATTGTGGCCGCCAGTTAACCGCATTGCCCACGCAAATACAATCTCGGAGCGAGAGATTCAAAAGGAGAAACAAGAATGCCAATCTCCGTGAATCTGTTCTTGCAATGCAACAATGGCTAATCTAAATGGTATGCAAAATGTAATAAACCAAACTAATTTATTGAAATGAAACATCTACATTACAATGTCGTAAATGAATTATTTTGCAAATTAATCTACTATGAAGATTAAGCTAAAATGTAATATTAAACTATATGCTCTAAAAATAAGATGCTTATATAATCAAAGTAATGTAATCTCAAATGATAAAATTCAAATTTGTAGCATAAGTCTGATGTAAAAATTCGTGATTCTTGAAATGAGAATGAGAGGGCTCATTTTATAGGCAAAAGTAGAATTGAAGGCAAATTCGGAAGCAATGTGGGATAAATAGAAAAATAGAAACAAATCTTGATTGGAATTCTTTTTTTAGTTTATTTCCCTTTTAACTGATTTGTTTCCCTTTTTTTCATCACAGGATATTCTTGAGAGGATATTTCATTTATTTAATTTAATTTAAGATGATAATATCTCTTTTTAATAAAATAAAATAAGATTATGTAATTTAGAAATGAATATTAATAAAATAAAATAAAAATAATTTAATTAAAAATAGATTTAATTAAATAGCATCATTTTATTTAAAGTAATATTAACTTCAATTAAATAACATTATTTTATTTATTAAAAGGGATTTATTTCTTTTGATTAAATAAAATTAATGAAGCATTGAAACCTTAGGGAAAATTGAAACATTTGAAATAGCTATGAATTGATTAAGAAATTTGATTTGAAAATGCGACAATCATTGATTCAGAAAGTTGATGTTGACAAATTAAATAAATGGGGCCCAAAGTCTAGGTGACCATTTTAGGTTGCATACAGGTTGGACGAGTTTAGTCTTGTCTCCTATAGAGGTGGAGAGAGCAATTGGTTTTTATGGAAACACTTGGAGCCTCGAGTTCTTGTGATGATCTCTCCTATAGAGGTGGAGAGGATATGTTGTTGGGCAAGATGTGCTCTACTTTTGGGGCTCCACTTCTGCAGACCTATAACTTAGTTGTTTTTGCCAATGGCATGGAGAGACTAATCTTCCAGAGTGACAGGTATGCTATTGCCTGGTTGTTGCAGGTTTTTCTCTTGGCTTTAAGGTCCTTGCCAAAACCTGTTTGTATTGGATTGTTGGTCCCGTCAAAACCAATGGGTTCAAGATCCATATAGTATCTTGGTTCTGTGATTGGTCAGTTGTTTTTAGCTGCTAGTTTGTCTTTGTTTTGCTGCTGGGCTTTATTGTTTTCTCTTTAGGCAGCTTGTCCACCCTTGTTTGGGTTTTTGTTCCCTTCAAAACCTGATGGTTTTGGGTCCATTCAAAACCTGTTTTTCATCTTATCAAAAAAATTTGCAAACTTGTGTTGAAGAGCAGCAATGAAAAGAGGAGAGAACAACGGTGGAAAGAAGACACTTGGGCATCAAATCCACCACATTTGAGGTAAATTATTCATCTTATATTTGTTTTTTCAATTTGTTTCACTTAAGTTAGCTGTAGTTTAGTCTTTTTTTTGGTAAGAATATTTGGTTGCATGCTTCTGTTCTGGAATGTTCTCTTTAGGAATAAGAAGGGCACCATGACTTCCTTCAGGATCTTTGCTGTTCTTTGAATCTACCAATTTTGAGTTTCCTTATCATGTATTTTCTTTTGTTTTCTTGACCCGATTATCTGCACAACCTGGCTATGGTTGTCTTTATTTGCAATTGTCTTCTCGCATGAAGGAAACCCCTAAGGCAAACCTCATTTATCCGCTTGCATATCTCTCAGATTCTGCATGCAATAATTATCAATGAAGCATCTGATACGTTTGGCCTTGGTGTCGCTACGTTTTTTGGTCTGCTTGAGTTTGCTCCTAAATGTATGGTCATCCTTTTATCCTATCGCAGCTATCTCCATCCCGTTGAATCGCTAAGTGTTGACCACTCTTGTTTTAGGCTCTCTTTTTTTAATCTAAATACTCTATCTTTAAAGGTCTTCGACTTTATGTTGAAATCTTTTGATATCGAATGCCCTGGCCCGGTACTGATAGCAACTAATCCTCAGCGTCATGCTAAGCCGCGAACTATGAAACGCCATGCCAGGAAATACCTAGTCGTTGTGTCTCTAAGCCTACGTCGCTTAGTATCTTGTGTAAATATTTTTACTCGTAACCTCCATCTAGTATCCTATATGGTGTTTCCTCACTCATCTAAGCTTACTCAGAATACTCGTCGTCCATCTCAGTGTTGGTTTAATCGCTCTCATATGCCAAGTCATCGCCCTACTCAATGAACGCTTGTTCCAACACCCGAGACGGCTATACCACTTGGGTACATGATCCTTGTTGCGTATAACCGAGATCGCGGCAAGCTCACCCCCTGTGATTGTGATTCTACTGCCAGCATTCACCAATACACCATTTATTTCATTTGCTTACAGTGTATCATTGTGCATGGACCGTGAAACCTACATACTTCTTTCTGTTGTTCACGTGAGCCTTTAGGAATTTGAAACCTAGGTATATACTCTTAAATATTTAAATTAGTATGGAAAAACCATTACTGATACCACCAACCGTAACCTCCATTTAAAAAATAATCTCTTGCTTATGCATTGTTCTTTTGAAACACCGGGTAGTTGTAATGATGTTTTCAACTGTTATAATATAACCAATATGCTACGTGTAGAGGGTCTGTTCTTTTAGAATGAATACTAGGAATATGCAAATAGGAAGAAGAGTGGATAAAATCATATTTTAACTTATAAGGTAACATATATATATGTAAATACGTATATATGACTTCATATGCAAATGTATAAACTTCCATGCTAAGTTATACAATTTTAACCCTCCTCTGGTATTTTAAGGAAACGACATAGATTATGTTCAATTTAGGAATGGCTAGTTCAGTAAATAATGGAGGAGGTAGAATTCTACCATGGTCTTATTTACTATTTATGTCCTATAGTCGATATAGATAGTTCGTGAACATATATTTTTGTGAATGCAAAATGTGCACACTGTAGTTAACAAGTACAAAGAATTAAATATATGCATGTAAACATTTATTTTAAGAACGTATACACATACTTAACATAAGATTACGAAGGATATATATGCATTCATAATCTTCATATGCATACATGTGATATACCTTTTTTTAACGACTTTTTCTTACTTGCTGAAAACATAAAGTTTAATGAAAGTTGAAGAATGGAATTATTTACTTATGCATGTGCTTGCATTTGACGTTACCCACATTTTTCTCTCATTATGCTTAATTCGTTAAATCATGCAAAGATTGTGCTTGAAAACTTTCGCGTGAATTATTAAATTCAAAATGTGCACCTAGTTGTTCTATTTGTAAACCTGGAACATAATTGTTAAGGTAAAAGTGTAGCTAGGAAAGATTGTTTTCATCATGTATTGGGGAAAGTTGCCTTCCAGGATGGGTGCCGAAAGTGGATAACAAAGGGCATAGATTATGCTTTTCCAAATCTATCATTTATTTGCTATATACGACATATGCTTGGCCAAGCTTTGTAGACCATAATGATATATGGACTAACTTATATTTTAGCTCTTTGCCATTTCCCAACATTGTTCATTGCATGTTCTAATTTTGGATAGAAATGCATGTAGATATGTTAGGCATGCACCATATTCCATCCTACATTTCGATTTATTTTTGCTAAGTATTATGTGCAGGGTTGGTGGTTCTTCATGTTAGAAAGAACATTCTGAAGAAGCGTAGCTTTGTGGTTGGGCGGAAAAAGTGCCTAAACCATGTTCTCGTCAATCAGTTGCGGGGCGAATGTTGGAGTGGAATTTCAAGGATTCCAACTTATGTTTATTTGTACATTGTAGTACTCTTGATGTAAATTTGTTATGGCTACTTGGAAAATATAGCCTAGTCAAACTATGTACCCCTGAAACCCAAACAATATGACATTGGGTATGGATGTAACTCAGTTTGATGACATGCTATGATGGTATTTAATTTCAATTAATTTTTAGATTAATATATGCACATTGTCATATTTGATTTATTTAGTGTTATTTGAGAATGGCACGTTACATTTGGTATTAGAGCTAGGTTCAACTCTAGGCCTATGAGTCCACAATGGTTGGAATTAGGATTAGACAACCCTTATTTGATTATGAGTTATCATGTAGATAACAAACCTGAATTGGATGCAGGTATGGGAAAGTCTAAGTCTAGGAAGAAGGTAAAAACTGTTAGGACTCCTATAAAGCAAGACAATGTTGAAGAAAACATAAAACTTGAGGATAAACTAGAAATCCTAGATGATGAGACATTAGCTCATGCTCTTGCTCAATTGAAATTGGAAAAGGGCAAAAAGGTTAAGGAGTCTAAACGAATTACTAAAACCAAGAAACCTTCTGTTGTTTGTGATTGGCCCTTTGGGTGCGGTCCAAATGCACCAAGTTTGTCAAAAGAAGAGAAGTACTTGCGAGCACATCCTTCTTCTGAAAAGGTCGTTGTAGACTCCGATGAGGACCCAAAAGAGTGTCATGTTTCTAAGAATTAAGAAACCGCTTGATAGAGGGGGAATTATGTAATAAGGATTTATGTAAATCTATTAATATTACTAAATAAAGAAAGTCTCGTTTTGTGTATAAGTAGTGTACTTGAAAGACTTGCCTCTATTTGTGAATGATAATGAGTATCTTTTCTGAGTTGTATGTTTTTAATATATAGTATTATGTGTGTGATATAATTAAACTTAGAATCTTGTGTTAGTTACGCTAAACGTGGGTTGTGACGTAGGTCAATCGTAAGGAATCATGGTAAACACTAGGAATGGAGGATCCAGTGGTGGGAAAAATGATGGTCAAAATGAAAGGTTGGACCAAATCCTTGACCTCCCAAATCGACAAGGGAATAGAATGGACCAATTGGAACAAGAACTCAGAGGTGTGTGAGGGTCAAATCCCGAGAAATGAGGAGCAGCCACAAGAAAATGGGGACCAAGGAGGAAATAATCGAGCTAGAATCGAGGGGGATTTGCTCCTCATTTCTTGGGTTTTGACCCTCTCGCACTCCTCTGAGCTCTTGTTCCAGATTGTCCATTCTAGCTCCTTGTCAATTTAGGAGATCAAGGATCTGGTCCAATCTCTCGTTTTGACCAATATCTTGCCAACTGTTGGTTCTTCCATTTCTTGTATTTACCATGATTGCTTATGTTAGACCCGTGTCACAACTCACTTTTAGCATAATTGACACAAGATTCTAAGCTTAATCATATCATTCACATAGTTCTATATACTATAAACATGCAATTCAGGAAAGATACTCATTATCATTCATAAGTATGGATAAACCTTCAAGTACACTACTTGAATACAAAAATGAGACTTTATTTATTTGTTACTAGTAATGGATTTACATATATCCTTATTACATACTCCCCCTTTTATTAGGCAATCTCATCATTCTTAGAAAGAGGACACTCCTCTGGGTCCTCATTAGAATCAACAATGACCTTTTCAGAAGAGGAAGGATGTACACAAGTATTCCTTCTCTTTTTTTGACAAACTTGGTGTGTTAGGACCACACCCAAGGTGCCAGTCACGAACCAATGAAGGTTTCTTGGTCTTAATGATAGGTTCAAGCTTCTTAACTTGTTTACCCTTTTCCAATTTCA
The DNA here is from genome assembly GCA_007258455.2 of Sequoia sempervirens. Taxonomy (NCBI): domain Eukaryota; kingdom Viridiplantae; phylum Streptophyta; class Pinopsida; order Cupressales; family Cupressaceae; genus Sequoia; species Sequoia sempervirens. Next base: position 833,460 of record VDFB02387736.1, on the reverse strand, counting down.
AACGTATAAGGGCATCAACTAATGTTTCGTTATATGAAATTTCTGGGTTTTCCTCAGGTTTCATGTTCACTTCCACCTTGAATTCCCTTTTGGAAACTCTAACAACCTTCCCTTTCTTCTTCCTTGACCTAGATTTTCCCATACCTGCAACCAAATCGGGTTTGTTATCTACAAGATAACTCATAATCAATGAAGGTTGTTTATCCCTAATTTCAACCATTGTGGACTCATAGGCCTAGAGTTGAACCTTAAGCTCTGATACCAAATGCAATGAACTAAAACTCAATTAACTCTAAATAATAAAATCACATTTTCAAAATTCCAAGTAAATATTAGCATAACATGTCATGCCTTCATATGAAATGACAAAATTTCTAATTTACATTCTTTTCCAAAATATATTACATGGATACAGAGTTACAAGTTTGACTGGCAAAGGCCGACAATAAATCATCATAAAGATACATCATGTGAACAAATACATACAATAAACATGTGTCGGTAACCACATAAATTCAATCCAACATTCGCCTTGCAACTAAGGGATGAGAACATGATCTAGGCGCCTTTTCCGCCCAACCATGAAGCTACACTTCCCAAGAGAGTTCTTGACATGAAGAACCACCAACCCTACACATAATACTTAGCAAAAAGATATCGATAGTAGGATGGAATCTAGTGCGTGCCTAACATAACTACATGCATTTCTATCCGCTAGAACATGCAAAGTTCAATGCTAGGATGTGGCAGAGAGCAATAATATACTCTATCTATTTCAATGGTCTATAAGCTTGGCCAAGCATAATGTCTTATAAAACAAATAAATAGTAGATCTGGAAAAAGTAAAATCTACGCTCCCTGTTAATCCACATTCGACACCTGTGTGGAAGACAACTTTCCACAAACACAAGACAATCTTTCCCTAGCAAACCATTTTACTAGCATTCATATTTCAAGATTACAAATTAGAACAAACTAGAACTCTAACATAAATAACTGCTTGTCAATCATGTAAAACAATCCTAATAGTTCATCTTCATCATTTATTTATGAAAGAATTAAATAAAAAGAATGTCACAGTTTTAGCATATTTCAATGATCATAAGCAAAATGGGTGTATAGCCAGTAAAATTAAGATGCGTGCAAGCATTTGCAAAAATAATTAAATTCTTGCTTCATTAATCATAGATTTTGGAGAATTTGACAAATATGAGATTATACAGATAAATTAATTTTAAGAAGGTATATCATAAGTATGTACATATAATTATACATATATAGTTGTTAAAATAATGTGTATACGTTCTTACAAAAAAAATATTTTAAATGCTTATAGATCTCTCTCTAGGTAATTATATATACAATCATGCATATACTTTTATATGAAATGAATATTATATTAATAACAAAAGTCATTTAATACAACTTAAGAATAACACTTAATCCTAATGTTTAATTGAATAAAATTAATAGACTCAATTCACTTATTATTTTTAGCTTGCCAATCTGTACAACCTGTTTAAGTGAATTTTAAAATAACTCAACAAGATTTTTTATACTCGAATTTTCAAATGGAGATACACAGTATTTTTAGTCATATTCATCACTGTATGCATTAGTTGCACATATTTAAATGTAATATTTATGCTGGTTAAAGTTGTGATAACGCGGGTGACCTGGCTGATATCCACAGAGGAAAGTTTCTTCGAAAGAGGCAAGATTTTAGAGGTACCCGGATGGTTGGAAAGAAAGAAGTTAGCCTTTTTAATAGTGCAGACAGCCAGATAATGGCACCATCCTACAAGTCAAACGTTACTATCTCTAAACTCATAGAGCAAGTTCGATGGAGGAATTGGAAATGTGTAATAGGGAGCAAGAATTCGTGGGAGTTAGTATAGGTATCGACTAAGGATATCCTGCTAGTGACCCCTTGAGAATTATGACCACGGACTGACGCTGTGTAGCACATCGCAACAAAAAAGGAATGGCTTGGAATCTTTAAAACTTAAAGGCAATATCAAATGGGTCTATTTCCTATGTTGCACGAAGAATAAGATCAAGCATGCAGGATTTGATTCACGCAACACCCTCACATCTCATACAAACCTTTACAATCAAAGGCCCACTCCGATAGCAAGACTATCACGTGACCTATTATCAGAATGCTTCAAGTTACGGCCTTGTGGGAAAGTGCAAGATGGAGGGAAAATACCATGAATCGGCTGCTATAGCGATGGACTCAATATGCCCAATAGAAAATGTTGCGAGCAGGGAACATTATGGAAGACTCGAGGAGTATGGTCTACATGCATGGTGCAAGTGCAATACATCGGAAAGGATGAGATCATTGATTGACTGATCATTACCAGCATTTGGTTTACGAGAGGTCTACGAATTCATTGTATATGCATGCAACAAAACATAGCAAGGATAAGGTGAATCGAAAGGCATAGCAGGTCGACCCAATGTTTTAATACAAGCAAAAAAAGAAATAATGGAATTCATGCGCATAGGGAGGAATTTCTACTAACGGGTCAATACCCCAACGCTGAAAAGAAAAAACAATGCTTAATAATCTCAACATGCCCACCTGAAGCTTTTAACGTTCGGTGAAGGTTGATAGAAAAGTTCAAGCTTTTGCGCTGAGTTTAGTGCTTGTTTTCCCCCTTCGCTCCCTTTTATTGTTATTTCCTTTCTTTCTTTCTACTGCCTCCACCTTCAGATGCGTAAAAAATGGTATTTTTTTTCCTAAACTAAAAGAACACCCTCAAGAATCTCTCCCTCGAAGATTTTGCTGCGTTTTTCCTCCTTGATTTTCCACCACCTCCATAAAGTCATAAATGCCATTTTAATAAAAGCAAAAAGAAAACTTCTCTCCCTCGCGCCCACTATCTGACACATTACTCTATTAGAGAGCCGTTACATTTATCCCAAAATCCACGATTCAATTTAAACCCCCACCATTTTGATTTATTATTTTATTATATTTTGAATTGAGATTCTTACCTATTTCTTACCCTCTTAAATAGGGTTTTTAATCAACCCACTTTTAAATTTACGTGTAGCCCATCCCGTGTTTACTTATTTGTTTCAATTTAATTTCAAATTTGATTGGTTAAGTTTTCCCTTTTTGGTTAAAAACATTTTTTGTTTTTGTTTTTACATTATCTTTAAAGAACGATTTTAAAATAAGAATAAAGTTGGAAAATTTCACAATGTTCATATACAAAACATGAAGCGTCATTATTCTATAATCTTTCATAATTACTTTTCATGCATATCTAATAAATTTCTACATTTCTAAACGAACTCGAAGAATCCACTTAGAAAATCATACTTGGCCAGCTACTTGAAATGTGATACTTATGAATCTAAGTGGTTTATGCCAGATTCCTTCATGGTTATCGATGTCATTTGGCTAACACCCCTACCTCAATCATGTTCTCATCTTTGACCTGTTCCTGCACACACTTGCACTTACATCTTTATCAATAGCATTATCCAAAAATCAAAGCGAAATAGGTGCATCACATCATCATAGCATCTATTTTCACATGAAATTTTAAATTATGTCTAATCAACATCACACATAAGATTATCACGTCATATATTAATAATTAAATTTTAGTTTTACAAATAACTTAATATTATTTTATGCAAGCAAAAATTCAGATGTGATAGAGACTCAACACAAAACACAAATCATAAGACACTAACACAATATACTTCACATGTACGGACAAAAGGACTCACATTTAACCAATCCCAAATCTCACCAAGATGCTTATCTAACACATTGGTTTACCACAAAGGAAAACCACATAGGGAGAATAGAGGCTCAACGGGTTAAGGAAAAACATACACATATCACATAACTACCATAGTCAAATCTCCACATCGAAACTCGGCATCAAACACCCTTATCCCTCCAAAAGCAAAACCAATGTGTATAAAGATATGGGATACTCATATCCCTAAGTAAGCAAGGGTACTCATACTCATACCCTAAAAATGACAAATATGCATGAAGGATACTCATATCGCAACATATAAAGATGCCCCTATTTGTGGGATCCATGCCCACTCGAACCCCTTGCACATGGAGGACCAAAGTCTACCTCTTCGCAAGAGGGGGTCAACTCCCCTACAAAATACACATGAAAAAAACAACACACAACACATAACAAAACACATATTCTCAAAAACCCCCCAACAAAACCCCATAAAATCAACAGTAATGAGCTACCCTGACCTATACTTAGCTCAACCAGTTTACACTAATTATTTTTTTAATTTACCAATTGTTCTTCTAGGCATATTGACAGGCATTACGTCAAACAATTAATATTAAGTCATTTCAGGTTTGATTCTAATTTCCTCCCAAGTGAATTAATGTAATGTAGTTCAAACACAAAAATATTTTTTCACTGTCAAACTACAAAGCAACGGGTAAACACTAATTTGAAAGAAATTAATACAGTTCATTCAAAATGTTGAGAAAACAATGCGATATTATTTATCAAAAACTATAACCATACATACCGTTCCGTTATACACCCCTCTTCCTTATTTACAGGACCCCACATAATTCCAGACGAACCCGAGCTGACTAAACAGATGGTGGCTTTATACAAGGCAATTACACATTGCCAATGCATTCAAACTCAACCTTCCTTTGTAATAATTCGGCCCTTTAACCTGGAAGAAACGATTGCTTTAAGATTTCACTCTTGCTATGGAATTCTAGTTTCGACCATTCAATGCCACATCGTCCTCTTGACTTTTCAACAATTAAATATAAGTGCTTCATCTTTATTACCAACCATTCAACCAGACTCCAACAACAAACATTCAAATGTGTCGACAGCTATAACTTCATTAATTAATGTAACTATGTTATTGCATACTGCTATGGGAACTTGAAACTATCGGCTCAGAAGATTTAATATTGATATGTATATCTCCAGCGGATAAGACCACGAACTTCCTTGCATAGAGATCAAAGACCCAACGACTCTCTTTATCACTTCAAAAATTCATAATTGAAGCTTCCAAAATTACGTTCCCTTCAGCTTATAGCTGCGATTCCAAAATAATTACCACAAGCTTTTCTATCCTTAATACTCAAGATGGCGGCAAATATTGAAGCGGCTTCCCCAATTTTTCATTCACCGACACAGCGTAAAGAACCCACACGAGTTTCAGATGCTCACAATTCCCAAATAGACTTAGGCGATTCCAAATGGACTCTTGGCATTAGTAACGATATTTATATTGCATAGCGGTTTCTTCAGCATACAGCCCAATAAGAATCTTTTACGGCAGTTACCAGGATAAGACTTCCTTCTTATTGAACTGGTGTCTTTTGATATTCCACAGCTTCCCAATTTTCACAAATACGACAATTGTCTTCAATGAAATTGATGCCCTCAGAAAGAGTTCAATACTGGAAAATAATTGCTGCTCTTAATGAATTCAGAATTTCCTTACAGGTTTCACTGATTCCCGGGATAATTGTGACAGATTGAGAATATGTAAAAAATTAATTACTCGAGATTTAATCGGTCTGTGCAATGACGTCCTTTCCTTGTTTTTCACAGCGGCTCTTCCAAACACAAACACAGCTTCTTCACTATGGATTTCGCAAGCTCAACAACTTTGATTTATTTCAATTCAAATTGCCTCTTTCAATTAATTTGTCATCGTCTTGATATCTGCATAAGCTTGACGTTCCAACTTCCTTATGTTGACATTTCCGCTTATTCCTTTTGAAAAAAACATGAATTATTCCTCCCTGAGACTTAATTTGTCTAGAATGGAAAACGCTGTTCCTTTATTGATTAATCAATTCTCCTTATTTTCCAAACTTCTAGTGATGTTTTTCATCGATGAGTCCAGAAAGGAGCAGTTATATATTCAACAAAACCACTGAAAATCAAAGCACAAGTATAATTAAATATAAATCCCAAAATCATACACAGCTACACATAATGAATGGAAAGGCTATATTATTCATGAGAACAATGGAAACTTCTGCAATTAAAGAACATACTTCATCTGAGACCTCTTATGTAAATAAAAAGAATAATATATATCAACCTTTCCCAAATCTGAAATATCATCTTTTTCTAAGATTGCACCCAATACATTACACCCATCGGCACAGCTTCTGAATGAAACTGTCAGCCATCACCCAGGGAGTGTCTTTCAACTCTGGAAATGATATCTCTGTGAAGAATTTTGTCCTCACAAAACTCTGGAAATTATCTAGCCAAAAAACCAATTCTCCAAAATCAAATCTAGCATACCAGCAATGAGCTCCTCAATTCTTTTATTCACTCCACTTTGTAACTCCTCATGTCATCTTGCCTTCTTTCTTTTTTTCCTTTTCACCTTTTATTCCTTTTTATTGAGAATTCCCCTCAAAAGTAACTTTATTTATTTATTTTAACTTTTTTCAAATTTAAGTTACTTTGCACCACTTAAATAATTAATTTTAAGTTGTCTTTTTTTAATTTAGCCTTTTTTCCACAACATTAAATTAATTATTCAATTATAGTGTTGACTTATAAAATTGGGGAGCTTACATCAACTTACACATTATTTGCATCTAATCAAAGAAAGAAAGTGATGCAGGAGCATCCAACGGTGTAGGGTAATCTTGCATCAACCAAAAAAAAAATGTTTTTTTTAGTTGTTTTGAGTCCCACGATCAGGCATCAAAAAAAGGGAAAATTGGACACTTACTATTTTTAGTAAGTCGGCCTAAACGAGCTCATATGGACGTGAAAATTTACCCCAAGGAGCAGAGCTGAAAAACATTTTCGGTCGCGAAAGAATCACCTCAATAACATGCACGGTTTGGGAGAAATTAAAGTTTTCATCCCGAAAAATTTCTCCAATGCTGTTTCAAATTCAGATATAAAACTTTAGAAGCCCCGAAATAGCTCAAAAAATGGCTGGACCGACCTATGATGGGTTTATTTGTTGAAGAGCTTGTTGAGAGCTTTCCAACGATATGCAATAATAGCAAATCGGACACCCAGATCAAAAGTTATGGCCCCGCGAAGTTGGTCCTCTAAAAAGTGAATTTCATAAAAAAAAAATTCCGAGGCCAAAAATCAAATGACGAGACTTTTGGCGCCAAAACAAAAAAGGAGAAATTTGATCTTTCTATAACATTCTAGGGCGGTTATTGGAGAAAATAAAAAGGGTTAAGTGGGGGTTGTAGAAGGTGGCCCTGATAGTGTAGATTGTGGCTCCAAATAGTAGATTTTCTTTTCAAAGTTGATTTTGTTGTAATGAATCAAGTCCATGAAGCTGTAGCATGTAAGCTTTGAATTTGTAATTTCATTTTTTGAAAATAATTGAAAGTGAGTCATTTTTTTGTCTCGCATCTTCTATGTTGGTATCTGTTGTGATTTCTATGGGTTTTGGGCGGTGTGGCCCTCATCAGAAAGTGTCCTACTTTAAATTGCAATATGCCACTAATGGTAGGCTTCATGGATGGGAAACCTCCTCCTCTTCCCAACACACTCTCCTTCTCTCTCTCTCAAGAAATCCAAAGCAAAATCACAAAATTTCCAAAACATAAAATGAGCAACTCCTTGCTCTCCATGAAAAAGGAGTTTTAAAGAGAAGGGAGAAGTAACTTCCTCCCACAACTAACACAACCACCCAACTACCCTCTTTTTTTCGATTTTTTTTTTAGTGGAGGTTAAAGGGGGGTCTAAGCACTTTTTATAAGATTATAAATAACAAAAATAACCTTCTAACCTATACACCTAAGTCTTAAGCTAATTTATAACACATAAAATACCCCCACAGACCTTTTAAAAACACTTAAAAATCACATTTAAAAATTTGCAAATCAAACTTGCACAAAACATAACCACATAACACTTAAAAATCACATATTTCAACATAATGACCAATAGACCATAAGATCCCATGCCTAGGTCCTCTATCACACAAAACAACACAAGTGGCTAAGTGACCCCGATTAATTCCAATGGCATTAAAATTCCTATACACTCAACAAAAGGTGTATGTATGGTATATACATATAAAATAAATCCATCATCATCATAAATCAACTAACCATAAAATAACATAAACAATTCATCATTTCGCAATTACATGAATCACAAATGATCATAGCAAAGAGTATTACATGAACAACATAAAACATAACATTATATCAATACCATCCATGGAAATAAAGTGTGCATCATCCATAAATACTATATACATCAAAATGTATTAGGTATACCAACTATCACAAGAAAATAGAACTAGGGGTCTCACATCATCCCCCCTAGAAGTAGACTTCCTCTTGGAAGTCCTCAAATAGATGAGGATAGAGTGTCCTCATATGGAAAGCATCCTCCCATGCGGTTGAAACCTCGTCATACCTATTCCACTAGACCCTGACTTGGTCCAGCTCTCACCCTCGAAGAGCCAAAGTTCGTCACCCCAAAATGTGTATTGGATCCATGGCCAACTGTCTGACCTCCTCCAACTATAAACCATCCCAATCTAGAATATGACTCTTCGAAGGCGAGAGCTAGACCAGGTCAAGGCCCACTGGGATAGATTTGACAAGGTTTCAACCACATGCGAAGATGCTTCCCATATGAGAATACTCTACCCTCATCTATTTGAGGACTTCCAGGAGGAAGTCTAATTCTAGGGGGGGAGGATGTGAGACCCCTACTTTATGTACTTTTGTTTTCTTGTGATAGTTGGTGTACTTGATACATTTTGATGCACATGGTATTTATGGATGATGCACACTTATTTTCATCGATGGTATTGATATACTTAGGGATGCTATGTTTATGTTGTTCATGTAATACTCTTTGATGCAATCACTTGTGATTAATGTATTTGTGAAATGATGAATTGTACTTGTTACGCTATGGTTGTTAGTTGATTTATGATGATATGTAATTATGATGGATAGATATATAACATATTGACACCTTCGTTGAGTGTATAAGGATTTTAATGCCAATGGAATTAATGGGGTCACTTAGCCACTTTGTGTTGTTTTGTGTGATATAGGACCTATGCATGGGATCCTATGGTCTATTGTTCATTATGTCGAATTGTGTGATTTTTAATTGTTATGTGCTAATGTGGTTATGTTTGGTGCAAATTTTGGATTTGCAAATTTTTAAAGTGTCTTTAAGAGGTCTAAGGTGTATTTTATGTGTTAAAAATTATCCTAGAACCTAGATGTATAGGTTGGAATGTTGTTTTTGTCATTTGTAATCTTATAAAAAGTGTTTAAACCCTCCTTTTACCCCCACTTACAAAAGTGGCGAAAAAGAGAGGGTGGTTGGAAGGTTGTGTTAGTTATGAGAGGAAGTTATCTCTCCCTTCTCTTTAAAACTCCTCCTTTATGGACAGGAGAGGGTTACCTTGCTCATTTTTGTGATTTTGTTTTTGGAATTCTTGAGAGGGAGAAAGGGAGATAGGGAGAAAGAGAGAAAGGGTTGGGAAGAGGAGGATTTCATCCAAGAAGCCTACCATTAGTGAGATAATTGTGATTGGAGGTAGGGTGTTCTCCTTCTTTGATTTTATGCAATAATGTATAAATTTTCTTTTTATGGGATTTTGATTGGGGTTTCGTTGGTTTTGTACCAAAGAAAGCTCGGAGACGGAAGCACTTGGCAAAAGAACAAAATTTAGAGACAATGAGCTGTGCAAACATCAGAGGGGGTCGGGGAATGAATTTCAACCTGAGACTGAGCACTCTTCTCTCATCATACGAAAGGGAGATAGGGAGAAAGGGAGAAAGGGTTGGGAAGAGGAGGATTTCATCCAAGAAGCCTACCATTAGTGAGATAATTGTGATTGGAGGCAGGGTGTTCTCCTTCTTTGATTTTATGCAATAATGTATAAATTTTCTTTTTATGGGATTTTGATTGGGGTTTCGTTGGTTTTGTACCAAAGAAAGCTCGGAGACGGAAGCACTTGGCAAAAGAACAAAATTTAGAGACAATGAGCTGTGCAAACATCAGAGGGGGTCGGGGAATGAATTTCAACCTGAGACTGAGCACTCTTCTCTCATCATACGAAAGCGATCGAGAGGAGAAATTATGAATAGCTGAGTTTGAAACTCGACACTCTAGCTTAGACAAAGACTTTTGAGAGAAGAGAATCAGAGAAAATAGTGCATGGTTTATAACAAGCCCCCATAGGCCTATGTGGAAGCGTGGGCGTTTGGAGGATCCTAGTGATTTGGGAGGTTTCGACTCTGACTTCTCCCATGGTTCTGGTGTCAGTTGTGTCCTTAACTCCAGCCACAATTTTGACTTTGATTGCCTTTTTGGTTGCCTCTTTGATTTTGGCCATGATTGACTGCCCTTGTTGAGGATGAAGGTTGTTCTGCAAATTGGACAGAGCAGATTTTGTTCTTGACGGATGGGGATTTTGAACACCACCTTCTAGAGACAGATGAAATGTTCTTCTAGGTGGAGTTCTCAAAACACACCCCGTTTTTTAGCAGTTGTTGAGGTGGTGGCCATGGCTTTTGCTAAGAAGCATCAAATGGAGACTTCTGCACATTAGAAGGAGAGGCGCCCTTCTGTGGAGAGGTCTTCTTCCCTTTAGAAGGAATTGAGGTGGTTCCAATCATGAGAGAATGCATCTCCTTCATTTCTTTTTGAAGCACAGTAAACTTAGAATTAAGCTTATCATTAATAAGCTCAGCAATGGATTTCTCAATGGGAAGTTGATCTGCATCATTCATAGCATCATCTCTAGCTTCTTGTTTGATGGTAGTAGTAGCATCGCATGCAAACTTCTTTAGAGTCTTTTCAACCAAAAAGTTATTGTACTATGACTCAAAAAGACTCTTGGCAGAGAAGTGCCAAGAATCATAAGGTACAGAAAAAGACCCCACGAAAGGTTGATTCTTGATACAATCAATAGTAGAAGTGAGAGAGACCGAGAAAGAAGACACAAAATCTTCAATAGCAGCAACATAATTTTTAGATGCAACTTACACGACAGAGATATAAGCATCTAAAAACTTGCAATTGGCATCGGCTTGAGCAGAATCGAGCAAGGTGGACAACAAGGTACTAGCTTCGGGATCGTTAATGGTGACTTTCAGAGGCTTGACTTGGAGGTTCTTAGGCAAAGAACCTGCGTCACGAAAGACTGAGTTTACGAAGAAACTTGGAAGAGCGATTAGCCAAAAGATTTTTTCGTTTGAATTCTTTGAAAGTCGTTTGGACCAGCGAAGAGATAGCATCCCAAAAAATGAGCTTCTGATTGAACCTTAAGCTAAGCATCTAGAAGAGGCCGATCTGCTTGCTGCTCTTCATGTGGCCGATTTCCTTGTTGTGGTTGTTTTCCTTGTGGATCAGAACGTGGGCGACTATGAAAACAATTGTATGTTGATGTGGGCGATGATCACGTGGATGTGGGCGATCAACATCATCATCACGTGGATGTGGCGATCAGCATCATCATCAACACAATGTCGGCCAGCATCAACGTAATGATCTGCAAGAAAAGGCCGATCATGTTGAGGCCAACCAACATGTGCATGCAAACCAATATGTGGGTGGCCAACATCAAGAAGTGAGCGACCACCATCTTCTTGATGATATGGTGGTTGCACATACTATTCGAAAGGATGATCAGCAAAATCATTATCATCAGAAACACCCTAGAGATGTTGACGAATCTCATCCAAATTCTCGTTGATATTAGATAAGTGTGTATTGCGAGCTTCTCTTTCAAGCACAAACTGCTCCACGAGTTGCTGCATTTGAAGTTGAATAGTGGCTAGAACAGAGGTCTGTGGAGCCATTTCTGGGACGGACTTTGGAAGGGAGTCAATAGAAGAAAGAGCTGCATGTGCAGATTTAGAACAGGTGTGGTGAGTCGTAGAATAATTCGTAGGGTTGGCAAGACATGAAGAACTCAGAGTTGCAAGTCTGTTAATGGATGAAGTCGGATCACCGCTAGGTTTTCTTCCTGAGGCCATCGTGAGAAGAAAAGATTTAAGATTAAAATAATTATTAGGATCACTAGCAGCAAGGGAAGAAAAACCAAAAAAGAATAGAATAGACAGATTATGAAAAAGATATGAATTTTATTTTGAGTTTGTTCACAACATGTTTCGCCTATTGAAGGCTCATCTGTTGAACTCAAAATGAAAATTACATGAAAAAGAGGAGTATAAAACGTGTGTGGAGACAAATCCATTGACACATACTTTGATTACAATCTATCAAAAATTAGTAATTTGAAAAAATCACTAATTGTCAAAAAAAAGTAGTTTCCAAAAGTTTGTCAAAAATTACTAATTACATTTGAATTCAAAATCATTAATTAGTAATTGTCAAAAATCACTAATTGTCGAAAATCCAAAGATTTAAAGTTAATAACAACTTTATTTAAAACTTAAATTAACTTTAATTTGAATTTGAATTGGAAAATCTCCTCCTGATGAGGAAGGAGCCATGTCTTCTAGGATTACGCCAACAAATCCGAGGAGGTGGAATATGGCTAAGCGTGGGAACTTTTTGGCAGAGTCGAAAGGGTTTAGGGTTTAAGGTTTACTTTAAATTTTTTTAATAAGTTTAGTTTAAAATTTTTGATAGGATCACTACTAGCAATAGAAGATAACATAATTGAAAGAATAATTTGAAAAGAAATGAATTGCAAAGAACTAAAAATGGCTAAGGAAAAAACATGGAATTTTTATTGAGCTGTTCAAAACTAGTTTCGCCTATTGAAGGCTCATTAGTTTTACTCAAGAAAAAATTACATGAAAAGGAGAATTTAAAAAGGTGGAGACAAATCCACTACAAAAATCTAGTTGTTTCGAAAAAACTAAAAAACTTCCAAAACAATAGATTTGAAATTTGAAAATTTGAATACTCTATAAATCTATAGCCAAATCAAATAAAATCTACGAAATCTTTTAAAATATTTAAAATATCTTAAGAAAAAGAAACTTCCAAAATATTTAAAAATATTAAAAAGATTTGAAAAGTGAGTTTTCAAGTCTTATACAATGGAAAGATTTTAATTTTTTAAAATGTAAAATTTAACAAAATCTTAATTAAAGATTTTGAAAAATTTTAAAATTTGAAATTTGAAGAAGTTCATGAAAGTCTTTGTATAGGAGGCCTCTTTGAATAAAATCTGCTTCTCATAATGAAGGATCCAAGCTTTCTAGGAATACACCAACAAATCCGAGGATGTGGAATATGGCACAGTGCGAGAACTTCTTGGCAGAGCCGAAAAAGTGTAGGGTTTAGGGTGGTTCCCAAGTTCATCGCTTTAGTTGAAGGACTAAAGTCAAGTTTGAAAACAAGGGGGGTCCTCTTTCTTATCTTTGGATTAAAAACCCGATGAAGAAGTGCTGACTTGTCCTTCATAGAGACCATGTTGAAACAATTGAGCATAAACTTTCTAGGATAACCACAAGCACGAAGCCTCTGAAATAGGAGCTTCTTCAATCTGACAAAACCTGAAGCATTAAATTCCCAAATAAGATAACGTTGAAGCTCAGTGATAACAAAAGATTTCTTCTGGTGTATGAGATGCCAAGAACGGTATGGAATGTACTGATAAGCATTCAACTTCTTTTGAAACACTGTGTAGAAAGAATACTAGTATTGCTGAAATCTAGTCCCTTGAAAAAATTTATATCAAGAAGAACAACAGAAGAAGTAGAAATACAAGGAGTAATCTTAATCTCTGAATAAATACTTTGATATGTAGAAAAATACTGCTGCAGAGAAGATTTAGAACCCAACCAAATACCAAAGGCATCATCAATAAATCTTTTGCAAAAGATCAAAGAAGTATCAACAATAGAACTCAACAAGCTTTCAAAATAACAAAGAAACAGGCAAGCATAAACCACTGCAAAATTGCTCCCCATAGTTGTTCCTCTAATTTGATGGTAAATACAACCATCGAACTCCAAAAAATGAAAGTGAAGCACCAACTCTGCCAAGCTCATAATCATATCAATGAGACAAAGATTGAAACTATGCTTAGAGAAATACAAAGTAACCAAACTATTTAGAGCAGCAAGCCTTGCATCAATAGACTACTCGGGTAAAGGGAAGGTATATCAAAGGTGAAGAGTAGACAATCCCTTAGAAGACTGAAATGTTGGAGTTCAAAGAGTAAGGATAAAGAATCACAAAAATGATTGTTTTGTTGCAACCAAATGGGGAACAAAAGATAATGCAATAGCCTGGAAGCAGATTCTAAAAGATAGCTTGTATAAGAGCAGATGGGTCAACCTACCAAAGAAGGTTTATGGATCTTAGGTAGCAAATAGAAAGCGCAGGGCTGAGCTTTCGAAACCGGATTCTGCAAAAGAAAGGAATTAACAGGCTTAAGAAAGAAAGAGAACCTATTGAGCACAAATAAAAGCTTACTGTGTATCAATTTCCAAGAAATTTCAAAGACAGACAAATAGACATTGGAATCAGAAAGTTGACGAAATCCCTCCTTTCTGTTCCAAGATTTGTCAAGCACAACAAGTCCCAAGTTTTTATCTGTTGGCTTCTTGAAAATGACGAAAGAATCTTTTCTTGAATTCTTCAAAGCTTTGAGCAACAGAGAAGGTAACATAGGTCTTACAATAAAAGAAACTGAAGCAAGTTGTTGAAGAAGAATCTGCTCACCTTTTCTAAGAATCATTTCAAGATCAAAATTCAGTTCTAGAGGATTCCAACCTGGATTAGGTGTGCAAAAACGATAAGGAAAAACTCTAGAAAGAAGAGCAACACTGTGAGCAAGTACATCTAAAACATCCGGTTCTTGACCAAAAAATGCACGAAGTCTGAAGAGTCTCGCAAAGGAGTGAAAATTAGCAGCAATATGTTGTGTAGTCATGGGGGAGGGACGAGGAATAAACTTAATCCCCAAACCCAACACTCTTCTCTCATCATAAGAAAGAGATCAAGAGGAGAGATTATGAATAACTGAATTAGAAATTCAATTCTCTACCTCTGAGGGTTTCTTTCTAGAAAAGAGGGTCAAAGAGAAAAGAGTTGGGTCAATGACAACACCACATAAACTTAAGTGGAAGTGTGGGTGTTTGCATGACCATGCCCTCGAACCCGACTCTGGTTGCGTCCACATGCATGATTTTGATTTTGATTCTGATTCTGAGTCTGAAATTGACCATGCCCTTGTTCTCGTCCTCGCCATGTTTTTTCCTTAGCCATTTCTAGTACGAGGATGAGAGAACAAGGGTATGGTCAATTTCAAACTCAAAATCAACATTGGAATAAGAATCATGCAAGTGGACGCAACCGGAGTCGGGTTTGAGGGCGTGGTCATGCAGACGCCCACGCTTCTGCTTAAGTTTATGGGGTGCTATCATTGACCCAACTCTTTTCTCTTTGATCCTCTTGTCTAGAAAGAAACCCTCAAAGGTAAAGAACCGAATTTCTAATTCAGTTATTCATAATCTCTCCTCTCGATCTCTTTCTTATGATGAGGGAAGAGTTTTGGGTCTGGAGATTAAGTTTATTCCTCATCCCCCGCCCATGACTGCACAACATATTGTTGCTGATTTTCACTCCTTTGCTAGACACTTCAGACTTTGTGCATTTTTTGGTCAAGAACCAGATGTTTCAAATGTACCTGTTGACAGTACTACTCTTCTTTCCATAGTTTTTCCTTCTCATTTTCACACATCTAATCCAGGTTGGAATCCTCTGAAGCCGAATCTTGATCTTCAAATGATTCTCAAAAAAGGTGAGCAAATTCTTCTTCAACAACTTGCTTCAATTTCTTTTACTGTGAGACCTATGTTACCTTCTCGGTTGCTCAAAGCTTTGAAGAATTTAAGAAAAGATTCTTACGTCATTTTCAAGTCAGCAGATAAAAACTTGGGCCTTGTTGTGGTTGACAAGTAAGCTTTTATTTGTGCTCAACAGGTTCTCTTTCTTTCTTAAGCCTATTAATTCCTTTCTTTTGCAGAATCTAGTTTCAAAAGCTTGGCCCTGTGCTTTCTATTTGCTACCTAAGATCCATAAACCTTCTTTGGTAGGCCGACCCATCTGCTTTTATACAGGCTATCTTTTAGAACCTACTTCCAGGCTGCTGCATTATCTTTTGTTCCCCATTTTGTTGCAAAAATCCAATCATCTTTGTGATTCTTTATCCTTACTCCGTGAATTCCAACATTTCAGTCTTCCAAGGGATTGTCTGCTCTTCACCTTTGGCATAGCTTTCCTTTACTCGAGTATTCCTACTGATGCAGCACTTGCTGCTCTAAATAGTTTGGTTACTCTGTATTTCTCTGAGCATAATCTTAATCTTCATCTCATTGATATGATTATGAGCTTGGCAGAGTTGGTGCTTCACTTTCATGTTTTGGAGTTCGATGGTTGTATTTACCATAAAATCAAAGGGACAGCTATGGGGAGCAATTTTGCAGTGGTTTATGCTTGCCTATTTCTCTATCATTTGGAAAGCTTGTTGAGTTCTATTGTTGATACTTCTCCTTTGATCTTTTACAAAATATTTATTGATGATGCCTTTGGTATTTGGTCAGGTTCTGAATTTTCTCTGCAATAGTATTTTTTTGCATATCAAAGTATTTATCCAGAGCTTAAGATACTTCCTGTATTTCTAGTTCTTTTGCTATTCTTCTTGATATAAATTTTTTCAAAGGACCAGATTTCAGCAATATTGGTATTCTTTCTACTCAGTGTTTTCAAAAGAAATTGAATGCTTATTAGTACATTTCATACCATTCTTCCCATCACATACACCAGAAGAAATCTTTTGTTATCAGTGAGCTGCAGCGTTATCTTATTTGGGAATTTGATGCTTCATGTTTTGTTAGATTCAAGAAGCTCCTATTTTAGAGGCTTCATGCTCGTGGTTATCCTAGAAAGTTTCTACTCAATTGTTTCAGCATGGTCTCTACGAAGGACAAGTCAGCGCTTCTTCATCGGGTTTTTAATCCAAAGATAAGAAAGAGGACCCCCCTTGTTTCCAAACCTGACTTCAGTCCTTCGACTAAAGTGATGAACTTGGGGTCCACCCTAAATCCTACACTTTTTCGGCTTTGCCAAGAAGTCCCCGTGTTGCACCATATTCCACATCCTCATATTTGCTAGTGTAATCCTGGAAAGCTTGGATCCTGCATTATGAAAAGCCTTCATCGAGTTTTTAATCCAAAGACAAGAAAGAGGACACCCCTTGTTTCCAAACTTGACTTCAGTCCTTTGACTCAAGTGATGAACTTGGAGGCCACCCTAAACCCTACACTTTTTTGGCTCTGCCAAGAAGTTCCCGCACTGCACCATATTCCACATCCTCGGATTTGCTGGTGTAATCCTAGAAAGCTTGGATCCTTCACTATGAGAAGCAGATTTTATTCAAAGACACCTCCTATACAAAGACTTTCCCGAACTTCTTCAAATTTCAAATTTTATATTTTAAAAAAAATTTAATTTTTTAAAATCTTTAATTAAGATTTTGTTAAATTTTAAATTTTAAAATTTTAAAATCTTTCCATTGTATAAGATTTGAAAACTCACCTTCCAAATCTTTTTAATATTTTAAATATTTTAGAAGTTTCTTTTTCTATGATATTTTAAATATTTAAAAAGATTTCATAAATTTTATTTTATTTGGCTAGATTTATGGAGTATTCAAATTTCAAATTTGAAATCTATCGTTTTGGAAACATTTTAGTTTTTTCGAAACGGCTGGATTTTTGTAGTGGATTTGTCTCCACCTTTTTAAATACTCCTTTTCATGTAATTTTTTCTTGAATTCAACTAATGAGCCTTCAATAGGTGAAACTAGTTTTGAACAGCTCAATAAAATTCCATGTTGTTTCCTTAGCCATTTCTAATTCTTTGCAATTCATTTCTTTTCAAATTATTCTTTCAATTCTATTATCTTCTATTGCTATCAATGATCCTATCAAAAAATTTAAACTAAACTTATTAAAAAAAATTAAACTAAACCCTAAACCCTAAACCCTTTCAACTCTACCAAAAAGTTCCCGCACTTAGCCATATTCCACATCCCCAGATTTGTTGGCGTAATCTTAGAAGACTCGGCTCCTTCCTCATCAGAAGCAGATTTTCCAACTCAAAATCTAATTAAAGTTAATTTGAATTTTAAATAAAGTTTTTATTAACTTTTATTAACTTTGAATCTTTGGATTTTCGACAATTAGTGATTTTTGAAAATTACTAATTAATGATTTTGAATTCAAATGTAATTAGTAATTTTTGACAGATTGTAATTGAAGTATGTGTCAATGGATTTGTCTCCACACATGTTTTATACTCCTCTTTTTCATGTAATTTTCATCCTTAGTTCAACTAATGAGCCTTCAATAGGCGAAACATGTTTTGAACAAACTCAAAATAAAATTCATGTCTTTTTAATAATCTGTCTATTCTCATGATGGCCCTAGGAAGAAAACCTAGCAGTGATCCGGCTTCATCCATTAGCAGACTTGTAGCTCACAGTTCTTCATGTCCTGCAAACCCTGCGAATGATGCTACGGCTCACCGCACCCATCCTAAATCTGCACATGCAACTCTTTCTTCTCCGACTCCCTTCCAGAGTCCATCCTAGAAACAACTCCATGGGCCTCCATTCTAGCTGCTATTCAACTTCAAACGCAGCAGCTCGTGGAGCAATTTGTGCTCAAAAGAGAAGCTCACAATACACACTTCTCTAATATCGTCGAGAATCTGGATGAGATTCGTTGACATCTTTGGGTTGTTTCTGATGATAATGATCTTGTTGATCATCCTTTGGAATAGCATGCACAGCGGCCAGATCATCAAGAAGATGGTGGTCGCTCACTTCATGATGTTGGCCACCCACATATTGGTCTTTTTTTGTACCTTTTGATTCTTGGCACTCCTCTGCCAAGAGTCTTTTTGAGTCACAGTGCAATAAATTTCTGGTTGATAAGACATTGAAGAAGTCTGCACACGATGTTGCTACTACAGTCAAACAAGAAGCTAGAGATGATGCTATGATCGATGTAGATCAACTTCCCGTGAAGGAGATGCATTCTCTCATGATTGGAAACACCTCCATTCCTTCTAAAGGGAAGAAGAAGACCTCTCCATAGAAGGACGTGCCGTGACCTTTTCACACATCGCCCCATTCAAAATGGGGACCCCTAATTTTTGCTCCATTCTGGTCTTTTTGGCTTTGGTTTTTGTCTCTCTCTCTCTCTGTCTCTTTTTTGATATCTGCCTTTTCGGAGATGTGCCCGCCTGTGAGTTTAAACGAGAAATTTGGCCAAATCCATAGAATTAGGGTTTTGAACTTTCCAACCAATTTGTGGTCAAAAGAGGTGAATAAATTGAAAACAGAGCTTAACATTGATGTCAGTGCGCTTCTAGTAGATTTCCACTAAAGTTTCATCAGATTCTGACTACTTGCTATTTTTAGTAAGTGTGCAATTCAAAGCATTCCTTCAGCATTTTTGAAGTTTCGAGAGTTACACCGCATTCAGAACACATCAAGTTGCTCACTAGTAAATTTTGAACCAGAACGGACAACTTGCTATTTTTAGTAGTTCAGCTTCTAGAGCAGATTTTAGGGTTTATACACAGAGTTTTTCAGTGCATGTCTGGAGATTCCTTCTGGGTTTTCAGAGACCTTCGCGATGGTATAACATGCAAAATGAGATGATGACTTTCAGAGTTCAGCCTTCGGAGGCTATTTTTAGTGTTTGCATGTCTGCATTTTCTTTATGGGGTTTTCAAGAGCTACGCAGTGATGTGACATGCAAATGGAGATAATCACTTATTCAGGAACTTACTATTTTTAGCAAATTCATTTCGGCAACCGCCTCCCAGCAATTCAGAATCACAAACTGATCACAATGCAACAGAAACGAGGACAATCGAAGGTCGTTTGATATGCATGCAAGACCAATTAGGGTTTCAGCTTCGGGACCCAAAAAGAGGGGTATAAAGTTAGAATTTCCGAAAACCGGTGTATCCCACTACATTCAATATCTTTCAAGCTATTCGCTGGTGAAATTCGAGGGCAAACGGAGCACTTACTATTTATAGTAAGTCATTTCAGAAACTGGCTAAAAATAGTAAACCAGCAGCAGGCGCCAGTGTCAATGGACAGGTCACCCGATGAGGAGCACGCCATTCAAATTTCAAGTCAAACAGAGTTGGGGAAGTCTTCGAAACGAGCAGTTACTATAAATAGTAAATCATCTTCAGAAATGAGCTAAAAATAGCAGGCTAGCTCAGAATGGCAGTATGAACAAGTTAAATAGGTCATGAAGATCCTGTGTTCAAAATTTCAAATTGATCCGAGCTTTAGAGGTATGGAAATTAGAGGACTTACTATAAATAGCAGGACATGGGGAAGCTGGCAGAAGGAAGGAAAAATGGCTAAGTGTAGAAGTTTATCCTTCACCACCTTGAAAATGCGCCCACTTTAGCTGGAGAGCAAGAAAAGCTTCTAGGCATTTGAATATCCTCCTGCTACCTCCATATGCGCCCAAGTTGGTGGAGTAGAAGCATAAAAAATTCTAAGGCACAAGTTTCATCCACCTCCAGGGGTAAAATGCGCCCTCACAAAGCAAGGTTGATAGCAAAATATTCTAAGGCATAAACATCCTCCACACATGCTAGAATGCGCCCAAGCTAAAAGGAAGTCAAAAGAAAGTCAAAGATGTTAATCCTCCTCCTATGGCAAAATGCGCCCATCCTCTAGCAAGTATAATATGCGCCCATGCAAGAACAAGGAAGAAGACAAAATTTTAAAATCCACCTCACCCTAGGAAATGCGCTCAAGCTAAAAGGAAGTCAAAAGAAAGTCAAAGATGTTAATCCTCCTCCTATGGCAAAATGCGCCCATCCTCTAGCAAGTATAATATGCGCCCATGCAAGAACAAGGAAGAAGACAATTTTAAAATCCACCTCACCCTAGGAAATGCGCTCAAGCTAAAAGGAAGTCAAAAGGTGTTGGAAAAGTTTCATCCTCCTTCTATGCTCAAATGCGCCCAAATGAGGGCATGTAAAGACAAAAGAGGGGAGCTCAAGGGTCACATGTTGGGCATTGAAAATTTAAAATCCCTCTCACCCTCTCAAATGCACCAAGAAGAAGAAAAAGTCAAGGGCGGCGTTGAATATTTCATCCTTCATGACATGTGAAATGCGCTCAAACATGAGATAGAAAGTCAAGAGGTCAAAGATGTTAAGATGTTAATCCTTCATCAAGTGTGAAATGCGCCCAAATGGTAAAGTAAAGGTGGAGAATATTGCTAAGGCGTTGGGAATATTAAGCCTATGGAGTGATGTGAATAAAACATGTTGGGCGTTGAAATTAAACGTCTTCCATGATATGTGCTTTCAAGACAATTTTTCTAAGGGAGTTAATAAAATTTCCTCACAGGCAAGATGAATGAAGTTGAATAAAATTTTCTAAGGCAAAAGTGCAAAACGTACTAAGTAATTTTAAATTTTTCTAAGGCACAATATTTTCTTCCTTAGGAAAATTACGCCTGGACTTGAGGTGATGAAATTGGTTAAGACATTTGCCAGTGGAAAAGTCCGATGATGCCAGCTTCACGGGATTGATTAAAAGTTTTCAAGTCATAGCAACAAGGTACTCACAGGAATGAAGAAATGGATTAATTTCATAAATAATTATTTTTCTAAGGTTCAAAGTTCAAGAAAAATTAAACGAACCCGTTCGTTGTTGTTGATGAATGGTAGCTTAGGTCAAATATAAACGATGATTGCTATAAGCATCATCATCGTTTATATAAGATCAATTGCTCTTCATGTTTAATATTTCTAGAAATAAGTAAAAATCGAATTTTATAAAGCATGTATAAAATCGAATTTATATAAAAGATGTTCAAAATTCGCATTGGATAAAATTCGGAATTCATATAATATATCCGCCATGTGTGAGGGTGTATATATAATAATATATGCTAAGTTTGTTTAACCAAATGATTATTGGTTGTAAGAGAAACTCGCGCGCCCAAAAGGACACGTCCCTTGAGCGGACGTGTCTCCACGTGTGGAGACACATCCTCTCAAGAGACGCATCCCTTGGAGGCGGGTCTCCTTACATACAAAAGGTGATTCTACTCTTGATATGCAAACATCGAAATTATTAATGTTCTGCAATCAGCACATTCAGTATAAATAAAATCTGGAAATCGAAAATCTGACTTAGAATTTTAGTATAATTCTTACAATTAGAATCTCTTTAGAACCCTTAGTCTCTCAATTTGATAGAAGATTTGATTACATTTACATGGTATCAAAGCCACGTTGTGTGAATCCAAATCAAATCTAGATTTCAGATTGCTCTAGAAAATTCGTATTTCCTAAAAAAAATTGAATTCACTTCACATTCTTCATAATGTCAAGTGTGATCAGATTTGAAGATCGTCTTGCAGGAGCAGACAACTTCAGATCATGGAAATTTAGAATCATGATGATCCTTAGAGAGAATAAACTAGACTCACTTGTGAAAGAAAATAAAAAGGAACCAGAGGCTGAACCTGAGAAAACTCAATGGATTGAAAACAATGAAAAGGCCATGAAAATCCTAGTAGATGCAGTTAGGGATCATATAGTGCCTATCCTAGCAAAACATGAAACTGCATACCATATGTACAAATCTCTTGAGAGTACCTATGAGATCAACAACACCTGCAGGACTCTTGCATTAAAAAGGCAAATCAACAATGCTCAAATAAACAAAGGAGAGTCCATTAATGCATACTTCATGAGGATTATTGAACTAAGGGATCAATTATCCACAATTGGATATCAGATTGATAGCAAAGAGTTAACTCTAATTGCACTAGGAGGCCTACCAAACTCATGGGAGTCATTTGTTCAAGGAATAAGTGCGAGATCTAAACTCCCTAAGTTTGATAGGCTAAGAACTGACTGCCTTCAAGAAGAAACAAGACTTTCCACAAAAGAGAATAAACAGAAACACATAGATGAAGACATTCATGTTCTCCACACAACATCTAATAAGAGGAGCAAGAAAAACTCCTACAAAAGAGGATCTTTTAAAAGAAAGAGAAATTCCAATGGAAAGGAATCTTATAAGAAGAGAGATATCTCCCAAGTACAATGCTTTAGATGTGATCAGTATGGCCATTATGCAATGAAGTGCCCTGACAGAACTAAACAGCAAGCATCCTTTGCCAAAGTAGAAAAGTCAAAACCAGATCATGAATCTGAGAACTTTGTATTCTATACAGCCCTTTCTAGTCAAGTATCTGACAACACTCAAAATTGGGTAATTGATAGTGGTTCCTCCAGACACATCACAGGGTTCAGAGAACACTTGGACTCTATGACTGAAAAGTCTGATGAAGAAGTAACCATCGGGGATGATTCTGCATACCCTGTAAAAGGGGTTGGAACGTGTTCCATCAAGTTGAAATCTGGGGTTTCTCTGCAACTCACTGGAGTCTTATTTGTACCTGGAATAAAGAGAAATCTTATATCCATCTCTGCCCTTGAAGACAATGGTTATAGAGTTACATTTATGGATGGGAAAGTTCTAGTATGGCCTAAGAACTCAACTATCAAGAAAGCCCAAACCATAGGCATAAGACAAGGGTACCTTTACAAACTATGCACTGAGGTTAAGCAAGCCCTTACCCTTGACACTATTGATTCAAATGAAATTTGGCATAGAAGATTAGGACACCTTCATTTCCGTGCCCTACCTTCTATGGAAAAACTTGTTACAGGCTTACCCAAGCTAAAACCATCTCATGAGGGAACTTGTAAAGGTTGTGCCCTAGGAAAGAATACAAAGGGATCCTTTTAGAATAGCCTGAGTAAAACCCTTAATGTGTTAGAACTGGTTCACTCTGATTTATGTGGACCCATGTCTCTACCTTCTCTAGCAGGATTTCTATACTATGTCATATTTGTAGATGACTTCTCTAGGAAAACCTGGATCTATTTCCTTAAGTGTAAAGAGTAAATACAAATCCTTCAAAGGTCCAAAGAGTTCAAAGCCCTTCCTGAAAACTTCTCCGGAAAGAAAATAAAAACCTTAAGGATAGACAATGGGAAAGAATACACCTCTGAGATTTTCAAGGAATTCTGCATGAGTGCTGGAATTAAGAGGGAGTTCACAGTTGCCTACAACCCTCAACAAAATGGGGTGGCTGAAAGGAAAAATAGAACCATTGTAGAAGCTGCTAAGGCAATGCTGCTTGACCAAAACATTGAAACTTCTTTCTGGGCAGAAGCCTCTAGGACTGCTGTCTATATTCAAAATAGATGTCCTCATTCTCATCTTGATAACAAAACTCCTGAAGAAGCCTTTACCGGCATAAAACCTGACATTAGTCATTTTAGGATTTTTGGCTGTCCTATCTATATTCATGTACCCAAAGAGAAGAGATTCAAACTAGAACCTTCTGGAAAGAGGGGAGTATTTGTGGGTTATAGTGAAACCTCCAAAGCCTACAGGATATTCATACTCGGGCAGAAACAAATTGAATTGAACAGAGATGTCATCTTTGAAGAAGACATTGCATTCAAGAGGGCAAGAAGTTCTAGTGAGACAGAAACCTATTCCCCTAGAGTACTTGAAATGGAACTGCTCCTGAGATTCAGAGGGAGCATCCTGAGGAAAAGCCACATGAACTTCCTTCTACTTCAAATGAGAATACAAATGACAACGGCAGAAAGAGACCACTTTGGGCCAGGAAGATGATCAAAGAAGCAGAGGATCATGCAACACCCAAAGGAACGTTCAGGGAGAGTAAAAGACCCAAACGTTTCTCTAGCTATGTTGCTCTAATGAACAACATCATAAACTCAGAACTTGTCAGTGTTACAGAAGCTTTCCGACATCAAGCATGGAAGGATGCAATGACAGAGGAATATTAGTCTATTCTAAAGAATGATGTATGGGATATAGTGCCTAGACCAAAAGAGAAATCTGTTGTCTCTTCCAAATGGCTCTTCAAAATCAAGCATGTTGCTGATGGCAGTATAGAAAAACATAAAGCACGTTTTGTGGCAAGAGGTTTTTCTCAAAAGGCATTGATTACGAAGAAACATTTGCACTTGTTGCCCGTTACACATCAGTGAGAGTAGTGTTAGCCATTGCAACAGCTAAAGGTTGGAAGATCCATCAAATGTATGTGAAAACTGCCTTCTTGAATGGAACCATTGAAGAAGAAGTCTATTTGGAACAGCCTGAAGGTTTTGTGATACATAAACCTGACTCACATGTATGCAGACTGAAGAAAGCCCTCTATGGACTCAAACAGGCTCCCAGGTTCTGGTATGAAAGAATTGACAACTATCTCTTGGGATTAGGATTTTCCAAGAATGATGTTGACTCCAATCTCTACTTCAAGGTAATCAAAGGTGATATGCTAATAATTATTTTATATGTTGATGACCTGCTGATAACAGGAGAAGATCACCTCATTGCTCAAGGGAAGCAGGATCTAATTTCTGAATTTGACATGAAAGGCTTGGGCATTCTACACTACTTCCTAGGTTTAGAAGTATGGCAGAAATCAGAGGGCATTATACTAAACCAAGGGAAGTATACTATTGATATTCTGAAGAGATTTGGAATGTTGGATTGTAGACCGATGTCTACACCTATGGAAACCAACCTTCACAAATTGAAAGAAAGAACAGAATCCAAGTGTGCAGATCCAACCCTTTACAGACAGATGATTGGATCCTTGATGTATCTGGTTAACACCAGACCTGATATTTGCTATGTAGTGAATGTTCTCAGCCAGTTCATGTGTGAGCCAAAGGAAATTCACTTAATGGCTATGAAACATATTTTGAGATATCTTCAAGGCACTATTGGATATGGTCTTCTTTACAAGAACGATCAACTAGATCTACATGGGTACTCTAATTCAGATTGGGCTGGAAGTGTAACTGATCGGAAAAGCACATCAGGATGTTGCTTCAATTTAGGATCAGCTATGATCTCCTGGATTTGCAGAAAACAATCTTCAGTTGCACAGAGCTCAACAGAAGTTGAATACATTGCAGCCTCAATGGGAGCAAGAGAAGCAGTTTGGCTTTGTAAATTGCTTGTGGGACTCTTTGGTGAGCCCTTGAATCCTACAATTATTCATTGTGCTAATCAGCGTTGCATCAAACTCTCTGTAAATCTTGTCTTTCACGATAGATCTAAGCACATTGAGATCCCCTATCATTATGTAAGTGATATGGTGGAAAGGAAAGTGATTCAGTTGGAGTATATTAGTACAAATGATCAAACTGCAAACATTCTCACCAAGCCTCTCCCCCAAATCAAGGTAGAGCACTTCAGGAAGAAACTTGGTATGGTTGAAATGTAATTTGTTATTTATGTTTGAAATACATATTGTTTATAAAATTGTACTAATATATAAAGATGTTTAATGTGTAAACTCTTTTGTCATGTGTGTGACTCCATGACTTTATGGGCCTACTCCCCCTGTATACATTATTGAAAGGTGACGATCTTTCTAATAATGAACACTTGTATTTGACATTGTAAAGTGACGACTCTACAATGATAAACTATCATGATAGATATCATGTGACTTGATATATGTGGACATGTCATGATAGTATCTCTTGGATACTTTGATGGATATCATGGGACTTGATATCATCTGAAGATCATTGTGATCCTTAAGAGATAATCATGGTGGATATTTATATCCGTGGATATGCCATGAATTATGGTAGACATCATGTGACTTGATGTCAGTGCACATAGCATAATGAAGATGTGTTATGAAGAATGTCATGTGACTTGACAACTTTGAGAAAACATATCATATCTTCAATATCACGTGTAAAGGTGATATCTCCACTTATTTGATTTGAAATATCTTCCCTAGCTAAGAGGGAGTGTTGATGAATGGTAGCTTAGGTCAGATATAAACAATGATTGCTATAAGCATCATCATCGTTTATATAAGATCAATTGCTCTTCATGTTTAATATTTCTAGAAATAAGTAAAAATCGAATTTTATAAAGCATGTATAAAATCGAATTTATATAAATGATATTCAAAATTCGCATTGGATAAAATTCGGAATTCATATAATATATCCGCCATGTGTGAGGGTGTATATATATGCTAAGTTTGTTTAACCGAATGATTATCGGTTGTAAGAGAAACTCGCGCACCCAAAAGGACACGTCCCTTGAGCGGACGTGTCTCCACGTGTGGACACACGTTCTCTCAAGAGACGCATCCCTTGGAGGCAGGTCTCCTTACATACAAAAGGTGATTCTACTCTTGATATGCAAACATTGAAATTATTAATGTTCTGCAATCAACACATTCAGTATAAATAAAATCCGGAAATCGAAAATCTGACTTAGAATTTTAGTAGAATTCTTACAATTAGAATCTCTTTAGAACCCTTAGTCTCTCAATTTGATAGAAGATTTGATTACATTTACAATTGTATACCCATGAATTCGACAAGTTCTAAAAGAAATTTTCTTTTGGGTATTGAAAATTGTCGACAAGGAGTTGATTTTAAAGTCTTTTGCACTTCGCCAAGACTTTTGGCATGAAGACTTTGATCGACACTTGAATTATGGAATTTTCCTAAGGCAAAGTGAATAAAATGTGTTTTCAAGATAAAAAATTTCCAGACGATGAACTTGAATTGGATTGCCTCGATAATTTTGATTGAATTCTTCACAGGATGAATTTTCCAGAGAGTCAGAGATAAAATTAAAAATTTAAATGACAGAGCTCCGGCTGGTGAATGAATTCGAAGTGAATATTTTCAAAGTGAATTTAAAATAAATATTTTTGAAAGTGAATTAAAAGTACGCCAGTCAAAGTTGAAGTTCTAGAAGGCCAAGATTCCAGGTGTCAGGTGACAAGTGTTGCAAATGCCAGAGGAGGGAAATTCAAATTCTTGAAGAGAAGTAGTGGAAATTTAATGAATTAGCTAAAAATGGCCTCCTAGAATTTGATTTTGCTATAAGAGCTGAAAGTTCATTCATCCTTTTCACAGCTGAAGAAGTTTTGGGATTGAAGTTGCAGTGAATGACTGAGTTGCAGCTGTTGAAGAAGTTCAAATTTGAATTTGAAGGCGAACATTGCTGAAGCTGAAGAAGTGCGACTTGAAGTGAGTTGCTGAGGCTGAGATTTAAAATTCCAAATGTTGGCAAGCTGCTGATTGAAGTTGGACGATTTTCTCAAGTGTGAAGTTGCTGCAGCCAACTTATAAATTTACTAAGTCAAGTGGGCGATTTTCCCAAGAGCTTGAAGTTGCTGAGTTTTCTTGCATAAACTTTCTAAGTGTTGAAAGTTTGAATTTGTTGAAGGAGAAGTGAGGTTTGCAAATGAGATATGATATTGCAACTTCTCAAAGTTTTAAAAATCGACTGGCAGCCCCTACATGATATTTTATTTATTTTCTAAGTTAATTTGCTGATGGCTGTTTATTATTTTCCAGGATGGCTGAAGTAAGAGCAACTGGCAGAGATAGCAACGATGCATCCAGGCAGGCTGTGATCAAGAAGCTGAGCAAGTCTTTCCTGTCGGAGTCAAAGTTCACTTCGAAGTTGGGCAAGTTGGCTGACACCAATTTGGGTTCTTTCAACCTGGAGACTTTCAGAAATCGGATGATGGGAGTTGGTAGTCACCGTCCTTCAATCACTTCGCACAATATTGTTCGAAGTGGATTATTTGCAGCTGCTGGTTTTCCACCAGCTATTCAGTGCTCGGAGTTGATGATGGAATGTGCTAACTGTTATGAGCCTGAGCATAGGTCGATTGTTTCACCGGATGGTCAAGTGTTCGCCAACCTCACTCCTTCAGCTATTGGCGAAGCTTTTGGAATCCCAGCAGACGAGAAGATGATTTACAAATCAAGAGAGCGTGTTGAGCGAATGTATGCTTCCACATTCGAGAGATGTACAGAGGCGATTAATACTTGCTGGATGAACAAGCCTAGGCCCTCTCGTACAAAGCTACCGAGGCAGATTATATCAGATGATTTGAAGCAGGAGTACTGTGACGTGATCATGATGCTGAGCAGAGTTGGAGGTTGCCCTCAGGCATTTATTTTTGAGCCATGGATGTTTTATTACATCAACCTCGTGCTGGAAGGAAAAGAGTACGTCAACTGGGCCGTGATGATCAGTGATAATTTACACGAGCAGCTCCTGAGTTTGAGAACAAAGAATTTTTACATGGGCTCTTACCTTATTTACATGTTGGCTTGTATGACGAGGTACAGAGGAATTTCATACAAGGAACCAGTTGGTTGTGGTTCTCACCAATTCAAAATTTATGAGGCTCGCCCGCAGTTGCACTTGACAAATTATAAGCGTGTCAATGATGCTTTTACCATGCATATTACGAGATCACTTTAGGAGCATACTCATTGCAGGATCTCGAGGGAAGCTCAAGAATTAATTGAAAGGTATGGGTGCTGGTTTATACAGTTTCCGAAGTTTTCTTACACCCAGCTGCAGGGTTTTTCTTCATACCCATATAGGCTGCCTAAGTACCCAACCAATAGAATTTTAATGTTAGAGATATCTAGGCAACTAGTTGCCTACGATAAGATTCAAAAGAGAAAGAAGAAGGGAGGTGTTGACTTCCCAATTGTCATGGGCAATTCAGACGAAGCGTGTCCTTCACTTCAGGCAGCTAGAGAAGCTGAAAGTGAGCTTCAATTCTTTCATTTTTCCAATCACACCAGCAGACAGCACTATGATCCACATAGCAATATCAGGTGGATACTGTCAGAAGAATTCAAACATAAAGCAAATATTGAGGATTATTGGGCTGGTGCATCAGACGAGGCTGAGGTCAAGAAAAGGATGTTCTCTAGGTTGCCATTGAGTATGATCAGGGAGTGTGAAGTCATTCCGGTACCAGACCAGGTGGATGAGGACATGAACGTTCTCCATCCAGATTATGAGGCAGTGAGAGATACTTCGCTTCCACTCCCCGATTGGTCAGAGCCAGAGATTGCTGATTTGGACACGCTTTGCATTCCGGTCATGACATTTACCAGAGCATGGGTTGATAGGCATGTGAGAAGATTGAAGAATAGGACAATTTCCTTGACCTACAATTTGATGGGAGATCATAGGACACCCACTACCAATAGGAAGAAACAAATTACTCGAGGTCCAGAATCTCGAAGGAAGGACCCTGTTCAGCCAGAACCTCCGAGAGTTGTAGTTGAGTCACCCATGCCATTGGAGACACGTTCTCCAAGCATATAGGAGGTTTCTCTTTTTGCTGATCAAAGAAATGCATTGAATCAAGTGCGGGAGGTACAAGAAGAAAATCAGCCACCACGGAGAGAATCAGTTGGCCAGAGTGTTAATGAGCCTACCAGAGATGATCAGCAGGATAATGAGGAGACTGCTACTGATACACATTTTCAGCGTGAGTTAGAGACAAATTTAGAGGATGATGCAGTTTCGGGAGACACTCAGCCACTAGAGGCCGATGAGCCTCACCAGAATGATATTGAAGTTGAACAAGTCCGAGAAGTAGAAGCATAAGAACAACAGCCATTTGAAATACAGCATATAGTACCTGATTGGCTCAGAGATAGAATGAGAAGGAGCCCCAGTGAAGAGATTGATCTAGCGGTAGAGATGGAAGAGTTGTTAAACAGGATCAGCGCGCCTCCACTAAAGAAGAGAGCACGAAAATTTTCGAAGATATCAATTGATGAGGGTGGTTCTCGCACCCTTCATATTGCAGTGCCGCAAGTGGATTGTGATCGGGATGAAGCAGTGCCCGAAAATTATGTGATCACAACTATGGAGTTAGGACATCCCACAAGTGCACAGATTGTTGAGGAGTGTGATAACTCCTATCAGGCGTTTAAGGATAGATTGTTCAGGAAGGAAGGAAAGTATAAGAAATTGAAGAAAGAACATAAAACATTGATAGGAAATGTACAACAGTTGTCTCGTCCTTGTGGGCAGGAGATTCCAGCAATAGAGCTTCCAGCTGAGTTATCTAGAGAGTCAGTTACCGGCTTGTTGGAGTTGAGGAAGATGGCACAGGAGGCAGATAAATTGGTTACAATAGTCCGTGCCGAAACAGAAAAGTTCATGGAAGACCTTGCTCATGCTTTCCAGCAAGCTTCGAGCATTATGACAAGAATGGAGGCAGTTGATCAGGCCTGGGGCGATGCTTCTATTTATCAGAGCAAAGTTATTCAGCGTCTAGAGGCATTGAGGCATACTCCTTCGCAGATGTTGATTGATGGAGGAGTCATTCAGGAAGGTGATAGATATAACTTTGCTAGATGGTACTCTTCAGTAGTCACCGGACGTGGTTTCTTTGACGCAGCACAGGCGGATTCAGCTAGAGTTCGAAAGGCTATGGCGAACGTCCTTGATGGAGTCCAGAATACTTTGGAGGCGATCTTTGCTAGACGGTTGAATCCCGATGAGATGACTACTGATAATTTGACGGGTAGGTTGGCACCTTTCTTCTCAGAGGTGAAGACCTTTGTGCAGGATGACTTTGAGAACACTTCTACTTTCTCCAAGTTGATTCAGAGTATGCAGGATGCCTTAGTTGCTTGGAGAAAATCTTGCACACAGCACGAACAGTCAGTCACGGTATTAGAGTTCCAGTTTGATTGCATTCCACCTATTTCAGTTCAGGAGGTTGAGGCTATACTTTCCAGGTTCATTGAGTTTGTAGCCAAGGAGAAGGAGAACGGGAATGCATTTCTGGATGATGATCTTCTAGAAGACTGATTGTGGGCATTAATTGCCTTTACTATTTCGGGAGTGAGTGGGAATCTTTGATTCATTTAATGTACCACTCCCTATCCTGGCAGTTTTTAGGGTTAGGGCTGAGGTGGCTCAATCTAAGCCTTTGATTTAATTGTAATCTGGGTCGTCCATTGGACTTGGCTATCTATATAAGGGGGAGTCCCCCCTCATTTGTACCTCATTAGAATTAGAAGATTAGATAGTGAAGCAGACAGTAGAGACTAGATATCAGAGAGTAGACATTTTGCTTAGCATAGTTTGGAGGAGAAGGAAAGTCTTCCTTTGAAAACTTTTGTAAGAGATTGTTGTGTAAAACTTTCATAATAGAAGATCTTTTCATTGATGGTGAAATTCGTCTTTGTTATGGATAGCTAGCAAGGTTTCTTCATCCCTTCAATTCCAAGTAGCGTAAAGTAGTTTAAGAATAGCATTTCCATTTCATGCAAGTAGATATTATTTGTGGATTTGTGGTGTCGATCAAGGCAACTTCGTTTTATTCCATACCACTAGTAGCTTGCTAACAGCAAGTTTGCCTTGCGTGGTCTATTGGAGAATTTTATAAGCCTAACTTCAATTGCAATTCATATTTTGATATGCATCGTCTTGACGGTATCTTGGTGTTAGATTGTAGCTTGAAAATTTCTTGCTATCCCCTTGAAGATTGCACCAACTTTGTGTAAACTGTCCAGCATGAGGCGGAGCAGAGTTTGGTTGAAGCTGTTGAGATTGATCCCACGTCCCGCCTTAGAATAGAATCTAGAACCTTCTTACCCTTACACTCATCTCAATTCCGTTCATCTTTGGTTAGTTTTAGGAAAACGTACTTATTGTTAAATCATCCGCATTACATAAATCCCTTCCAATCATCCATCTACTGTTAACTGCAAGTGTTATGAACGATTGTGTAAGTCCCCTCGTGTAAACAACAATTCACAACGAACCAACTGAGGGTATTCCAAGTATTTTGGAACCTTGGAGTTGAACGTGCGAACTTTCTTGCAATCTTAGCGCACGAAATACTTTGATCAAGAGAGAATGGAGTAGCCTTCGGACAACTTTGTTCTGCTGATTGGTGCGGTCACAAAAATCACATCAACAGGACGCCTCTCCTTCTAATGTGCATAAGTCTCCACTTGATGCTTCTCAACAAAATCCACGGCCACGTTCTTAGCAAAAGCCACGACCACCACCTCAACAACTACCAAAAAAACGTGGTGCGTTCTGGGAACTCCACCCGGAAAAATATTTCATCTATCTCTAGAAGGTGGCATTCAAAATCCCATCCGTCCAGAGAAGAAGCCACTCTATCCAATTTTCCAAACAACCCTTATCCTCAACAATGGCAGTCAATCATGGCCAGAATCAAAGAGGCAACCAAAAAGGCAATCAAAGTTAGAACCGTGGCTGGAGTCAAAAACACAACCGACGCCAAAACTGTGGGTGAAGTGGGTAAAAGCACAATCCTATGTCACACTTTGTAAAGGAATCGACCAACAACAAAAAAAATTTCTAAACTTCAACCACATAAAAATGGTCTTTATGTTTTGAATTTCAAAATGATGTAAACTAATGAAATGTAGAACTTTTGATGAAGTTTATTCCTGTAATTTTTCAATTTTAAAAAAAAATTGTTTTCATTGTTTTTATATCAGTTTAAGAACAGATTTTGGAATGTTGAAAATTTCAGAAAAAAAGTGTCTTCATGGGCCATCAAGAAATAAATTGAAAAAAACTTCATTTCTTCCTAATTTTTTTTCTCCAAATAAGTAACATCAATATCTTGTGCATGGAAAAAAAAATCACATTTTGATATATATTTTTCTCGTAATAACATTTTCAAGTCAAACTTGTCAAAATTCAACAGTTTTCACGAGCCGTCAACTATTATTTATTTTTTTAATCATTTTCAAAAAATAAATTATACCTTTTTGAAGAAGACTCTCCTCTTGTGCCCCATATATTTTTTAAAAAAATTTAATATGTTTTACTAATTTTTTTAATTTCTAACAGCCTCTTTTTTAACATTAACAACCTACTTGCATTATTTTAAAAATAAAATATATTAAAACTAATCAAAATATTAAAAAAATTACATATTTGGATTAACCACTCCGAGCTCTACAAAAGGGTATTTTTCTTTTTTGCAGAAAAATCATTCTAACTAAAAAAATACTTAGTTGAAGTTGAAAGTTTCAGAAAATTATGAAAAAAGCTGAGTTGGCTGCCAACTAGGATGCCACATAGATAATTTCGGCCGAAAGGGTTTCTATAGAAAAGGCTTCGGCCGAAACCCTGTGTGCCACGTATACACCACATGGTTTCGATCGAAATTTTTCCGGCCGAAAATATTTCACTCGAAACTATTTATTTGGCCAAAAGTGTGACACAGTTTTGTGCTCTTACCCAAGACAAAGTTGGAGCCTCCCAAATCACAAAGATCCTTCAAATGCCCTTGCTTTCGCATAAGCCTATGGAGGGTTGTTATAAACCGTGCACTCTTTTCTCTCATTCTTTTCTCTCGAAAGTCTTTGTCTAAGGTAGAGTGTCGAGTTTCAAACTCGGATATTCATAATTTCTCCTCTAGACCGCTTTTGTATGATGAGAGAAGAGTGCTCGATCTTTGGTTGAAATTCATTCCCCGACCCCCTCCAATGTCTACACAACTCATTGTCTCTGAATTTTGTTCTTTTGCCAGGCACTTCCATCTTCGAGCTTTCTTCGGCCCAGGACCAGATATTCCTGTGGATGTGAACCTCTCGTTCTCTAGTGTTTTTCCTCCACAGTTTCGCACTACCAATTCCTCTTGGAATCCTCCTATTCAAGTTTGTGAGCTCGAAGACATCCTCAAAGCTGGTGAAAGAATTATTGTTCAACAATTGGCTACAATTTCTTTTGATTCCAAACCCATGTTTCCTTTGAGGCTTCTCAAAGCCTTTTAAAGTCTCTTCGTAGAGACTCTTCCATTGTGGTCAAACCGAAAGATAAAAACTTGGGGCTTGTCATTTTGGATAAGCCTTGGTATTGTAACGAAGGGCGTCGACAACTCTCAAATTTTGATGTCTACACCTTGGTCTTTGAAGTTCCATGGCAGTTGATTCGCGGTAAACTTCTCTTCCTACTCGACAAGTATTCCCTTTTTCTTAAAAGAATTAGGAACTTCCTTTTACGGATTCTACTCTGCAAAGCTATTTTGTAGGGAGACCGATTTGCTCTTATTTTGGTTACTTTTTGAACCAGCTTCCAAACTATTGCATTATCTCCTCCTGCCAATCCTCTTGAGTCAAAGAAACCATCTTTCGGATTCCTTATCCTTGCTTTGTGATCTTCAATCCTTCTGCCTTCCTTGGGATTGCATCTTGTTTTCCTTTGATGTAGAATCTCTTTACCCTAGCATTCCTACAGCTATTGGGCTTTCTGCATTAAAGACTATAATCTCCCTTTATTTTGTTGCTCACAATCTTGATTGTCAGCTTATTAACTTGATTATAAGCCTTGCTGAATTGGTTTGCATTTCCACTTTCTAGAATTCGATGGTTTGATCTACAAACAGATCCGAGGTACGACAATGGGAAGCAACTTCGATGTGGTCTATGCCTGCCTGTTTTTATGTCATCTTGAATGGCAGCTCCCTTCTGTGGTTGACACTTCTCCTCTTATCTTTTTTAAGAGATTCATTGATGATGCATTTGGTATTGGGTCCGATTCTGAGGGTTCTCTTCAACAATATTTTTCTGCCTATCAAAGCCTCTACCCTGAGATCAAGATCAACTCGTGTATCTCTTCTTCTAGCACAGTGCTTTTGGACATTACTTTCTTCAAGGGATCCAATTTCAGCTCTATTGGCATTATTTCAACTTAATGTTTTTAGAAACAAATGAATGCATATCAGTACATCCCTTTTAGATCATGGAACCCCTTGCATCAGAAGAGGTCTTTCATAATCAATGAGTTTTGACGCTATCTTCTTCAGGAATCAAAACCTTCAAGCTTCGTTAAGCTCAAGAGACTCTTCTTTCAAAGACTTCGTGCCTGCGTCTATCCAAGAAAATTTCTACTTTCCTGCTTCAACAAAATTTCCACAAAGGACAAGTCGTCGCTTCTTCATTGGGTCTTTGCACCTAAGATAAGAAAAAGGAACCCCCTGCTTTTCAAACTTGATTTTAGTCATCCGACTAAGGCGATGAACCTGGGGCCTACCCTAAACCCTAAACTCTTTCGGCTTTGCCAAAAAGTTCCCGCACTTAGCCATATTCCACATCCCCAGATCTGTTGGCGTAATCCTAGAAGACTTGGCTCCTTCTTCATCAGAAGCAGATTTTCCAATTCAAAATCTAATTAAAGTTAATTTAAGTTTTAAATAAAGTTTTTATTAACTTTATTAATTAAATCTTTGGATTTTCGACAAATAGTGATTTTTGACAATTACTAATTAATGATTTTGAATTCAAAAGTAATTAGTAATTTTTGACAAACTTTTGGAAATTACTATTTTTTGACAATTAGTGATTTTTTCAAATTACTAATTTTTGACAGATTGTAATCAGATTATGTGTCAGTGGATTTGTCTCCACACACGTTTTATACTCCTCTTTTCATGTAATTTTCATTCTGAGTTCAACTGATGAGCCTTCAATAAGCGAAACATGTTTTGAACAAACTTGAAATAAAGTTCACGCCTTTTTCATAATCTATCTATTCTATTATTTTCTGGTTTTTCTTCCCCTGCTACCAATGATCCTAATAAATTTTTTAATCTTAAATTTTTAATCCTAAAAAAAATTTAATCTTAAACTTTTTAATCTTAATTTTTTAATCTTAAACCCTAAACTTAAGTGTACTTAGGTCAATATGAGGTTAGACAACTTCTTGCCTAACAGAATGTGCAACATTTAAACCTCTAGAGGTTACCGAGTTATTTGGTTAACCTCACACACACACCTTTTGAGGTTGGAAGCATTTCCATCTCACCTCAAATGATGAGACCATAAATTGTCTCATATTTTATCAAAAAAAGTCATCTATTTCTTCTTAATGCATTAGTGCTAAAGTGGATTTGAGTAATGATTGAAAGTTCTTTAGTTTGTTTAAAGTAAAATATAAAGTAATGTTTGATTTATTTTTAGTAATTAAATGTGATCCAAATTGCCTCTAATATGTCGCCATGAAGTGTTTAAAATTACATAATGCAGATAAATGAGTTATTAAATAACTCATGGTAAGAAGGAGCTTCATAGACACTTGTAGCAGAGAGCTCTAAACACTTGAAGTTGTTAACTCCTAAAAGCTTTAGAAGGCTTTGAAGAAATAATGAGTAAAGAAGACTCCCAGCACACTCCTACATTCATGCAAAATCATGGAGCATCAATCATTCCTAAATTAATGGGATGAGTATTTGTTTCATGTTGAGTTTTAAGATCTCTCACACGAAATGATGAAACAATAAATTGTCTCATATTTTATCAAAGAAAAACATCTATTTCTTCTTAATTCATTAGTGTTGTGGATTTGAGTAATGATTGAAAGTTCTTTAGCTTGTTTAAAGTAGAATATAAAGTAAATATTTGATTTATTTTTAGTAATTAAATGTGATCCAAATTGCCTCTAATATGTCTCCATGAAGTTTTTAAGATGATATAATGCAGATAAATAAGTTATTAAATAACTCATGGTAAGAAGGAGCTTCATAAACACTTGCAGCAGAGAGCTCTAGACACTTGAAGCAGTTAACTCCTAAAAGCTTTAAAAGGCTTTGAAGAAATAATGAGAAGATAGAGAAGACTCCCAACACACTCCTACATTCATGCAAAATCATAGAGCACCATTCATTCCTAAATTAATGGGATGAGTATTTGTTTCGTGTTGAGCTTTAACATCTCTCACAGTTATTAAATTTCATGCTTCCTTCTTCCAACCAAAGATAGCTCAAGTTACCACATCACTCAAATGTTGTTGCATGATTATAGCATATTATTCATGCTAAAGATCAATGATTTGGTTGACTGAACTGAAGAATAATTCCTTCATTCACGTTCAACACTTGAAGACTTCCTAAAAATCAGGCACACAGAAATTGTGAAAAACGCAGTCTCAGTAAAACAACGATATCTCCCTTGTTTCTCAACGAAATTCAAAAATTCAAAATGATCTGGAAAGTATATTTGAAGATCTAAAAACCCTTTTGAGCATTTGGCTTGATTTGTAGCAGGGAAGGAGCAGTACGAGTCAAAAAATGACTAAGACAAAAGTGGTGTGATGGAGGATAGCAACTTCAATTTTCTTAAAGTTTTGTAAACGACCCCTCAAAAATAGGATCCTGGATCCACATTCTTAGTGGATTAGTTGGATAGATATAGAATATGAATACAATAAATACAATGTAATCATTTGATCAAAGGGAGAGGATTAGAAAGGCTTGTTTCAGCTTGAGGAAATAGGATAGATCTAGTTTCATTTTCCAGCAATGTAATTCTAGATTTCTAGATTAAATTTGAATCCAAGAAAGCTTTTCATTTCCAGCAAGTGTGAAGTAGTTTAGCCTTTTCAATTCTTGCAAGTTTTCATTAGATTAGTTCCCTTTCATGCAAATAGGATTTATTTATGTAAGTAGAATAGACTATCAAAC
Source organism: Sequoia sempervirens (assembly GCA_007258455.2). NCBI lineage: Eukaryota > Viridiplantae > Streptophyta > Pinopsida > Cupressales > Cupressaceae > Sequoia > Sequoia sempervirens. The sequence goes on along the minus strand of VDFB02387736.1, from coordinate 795,053 downwards.
AAGTTTTAACTTTTCTACTTTCTCTCTTGCAGACAGCCATGGACACTGCCTTGGATTGATAAATTAAATGATGAGGATTACAATGACCCCATCATTTTTTAGCCCCCACTCCAAATGTTCCCAAGGTTGACACTTATAGGACACTTGTCTACTCTATGCCACTTCATGGGGCACTTGTCAATTCACATCATAGGTGGATTGTCTCATCCTTGCTTATATAAGCAAGGCTTTGTATTCAATGTAGGTTGGGTCAACTAAATACAATGTATGCATTGTTCATTTGTGTTTGTTATTTTATCTCCTAGATCTTCCTAGTTTCTAATACTATATTTTGGATCCACAGCGTAGTAGTTGGTTCTTTGCAGGTTCGTATAGGAAACCTAGTGTATGAGTTGGGAGAGGGCAGGGCTAGTGTTGCGGCCCTCACTAGTTGAGGGAATGACTGTGGATCGCTGCCCTCATAGTGGCGTTAACCCATCGCCCTCGATACTCTGCTTAAGCCCTTCAACCAACGTTAAACATGTAGCGCACAATTGCTAGTGGTCCCAACTCCCAATATTAAGTCGATGCATGGCAAGACCTAGAATAGAGAATGGAATTTGCTTATGATCTTCATTAATATAAACCCTTCGCTCTAAATTTGATTTTGGAAAGATTGACCTCTATGTCTAGGTAGGCGACTATATCTACTAGTGATTAGACCGATCCTTAGGTGGTCGATACTTGCAAACTAATAGGAACCCTAAAAATGTCAAATTTGGAAACATTCAATATTGTTGGCGTGAAACAATATTCACACATTATCCTTAATTAATTAGGAAGTCTTATCTAGAAATTTATTTTCCTTTTATTACTTGGTAAATCTTATGATGTATAATAAGATTGTTTTCCTTGTTTTTTCATTTTCTCTATTTTTGGCAAATGTGGATGCATATCTTTTGTAATTGTTCACATATCTTTTGTAAGCAACTCGCTTGTGTAGAAGAACTCTACAAGTGATCATGACTATCATGAATGGCCATGATTTTGCACAACGCAAGATTGCCTATGAATCCGGATGCTCTTGCATCACTTCAACTATTCAATTTCCAAAGGGTTTGTACAAGTTTTATTAACTACTAGTAAATTCAAGAGTGAGAGGAGAATAGACATGTTTTGAGCATTAGAGAGGGATAGTTTTGGGATCCATGATCCATTATGTTAGTTTTAGAATCAGAATTAAGTTAAGCAGAAACACAGAATAATAAACAATAGAACACAACACTTTTACCCTAGGAAAACCCTCCTCGAGGGAGAAAACCCTAGCCACAAATATATCACATATATATTTAATGGAGCAGAAATCTGCTTTACAATGAGGCCAATCTCATGCAATGATAACAACACCACACTTGATGCTAATACACAACCAATAAGGAATATCAAACTTCCGCTGATATGCGAACTCCCTTGACTGATTATTCGATCTACACAATATCAAACTCCTTTGAATAAACTCGCACTCCACTGAAATTGGATCTAAATGAATGATGATCAACTAAACAGCATCTCTTATATATACAAGTCGAAGAGAGAGCCTTCATAAATCGCATCCTTTCATAACACAAAGTCGGCCCATATATGAAAGATTGTAACTCATACAAAGGTGGCGACTCCCAATATGAAGTCGGCCTCATACAATGAATATAAATTAATATTAAGTGAAGCGCCTCTTCACTAAACTCGATAACAATAAATATTATTTGTTCTTCTAAGTGAAGCGCCTCTTCACTAGTGGTGTCTCCAATAAATTAAATAGCCGTTAGGCTATATTTTATTTATTGCTTGATAAAATCATAGCTGGAAGTAAGAGGCCCATGGCTGTTTACATCAACACTCCCTTTCAGCTAGGGAGGAATACTTCTAGCTATCCAATGTCATGGAGTCTCTCAACATGACACCCACAATGGCTACACCCATATGTGGAAAGAACTCATCACGGAGTCACTCAATGTGATATCGTCCATCATGGCTACTCCCATGTATGAAAAGAACATGTGCACAAGTGCCCATTACGGAGTCACTCAACGTGATATCATCTCATCATGACGTCCACCATGGTTACTCCCAGAGGGTGGATAAACACAAGTACAAGTAAATCATCACGGAGTCTCTCAACGTGATGTTGTCATCGAGTCACTCAACATGGCATCCACCGTGGCTACTCCCAAAGGGTGGAAACAAGGGCTTTCACCTCAAATTTCTCTCACAAAGAAAGATGCATTAACAAGGGCTTGCACCTCTAATTCCTCCGTCTCAGAGGAAAATGCACTAACAAGGGCTTACACCTCAAATTCCTTCGTCTCAGAGGAAAATGCATTAACAAGGGCTTACACCTCAAATTCCTCTGTCTCAAAGGAAAAATGCATTAACAACAGATCTTCATGATGATGTGACTTCCTCTGAAGCTCCAAGTACTAGCATCAACCTTCTGACCTCCTCGTCCAAGGTTGCCTCTGATGAATTGTCAGACTCCCTTTGAATGTAAATTCCTCCTCTTCGAAAAAAACTGATCGCAAAGGCAACCTGAATAGGTTCTTCCTCTTCAAGAGATGTCTTTAGCCACCAACTCAGTCCCATGGCTGCAAGCTATGACTCCATGCTTGATCATTTCTCCAGTCGGCATCACTTCCTCACAGGATGCCTCAAGCTCTTCTTCTCTAATTAATCTCTCATCACCCTCTTGCTCCTTGATCCGTCCTGGAAGCATTTTAGAGAGAGATTACTAATATTTTAAACTATCCCAAAGAAATATCAATGCTAGAAGCATACAAGATTCACTATCCCATTGATATAGCATGAATTAATAACTACATAAAAAATTCATTCAAGGTACAAGCATAAAAAAAAAGTACGTATCTTTTTATATCTAAACTTCCTCACAGTCCACCAATTATTATTTAGAAAAAGAAACCTTCTGAACTGACATTAGAACATGGCTCCTTCTAAGATGTCCCAATGTTAATTTCCGTAGAAGAAACGAATTGAGTAGGCCTTGATTTGCAATCTCAAGCAAAGTGACCATACTTGTCACACCTGAAACATTGAATGTGAGAGAAGTCCTTCTTCAGTTCAGGGGCAGAATCTGGTTCTCTGTCTCTATACCTCTTTCTTCCTTTTCCTCTTTCTCTAGAGGTATGTGTAGCAAGAACTTGATTTTCTACATCCTGATGGTTCTGCCCAATTCCTCTTGCTGCCAACCTAGACTCTTCTTGAATACAATCGGCTTGAAGACGATCAAACTTGGGTAACTTTGATCTCCCAATGATGCTTTGAATAAAGGGTTCCCAAGTATGAGGAAGACCATTAAGTGCCATCATAACAAAATCTCAATCCGCAATTATATCCCCAATAGTGCTCAACTAATTTTTCAAATCAGCAAACTTCATAAAAAATGAGATGACTGAATCATCTTTATCCATTTTTACATGGAGATGTTGTCTCAAAGCAAGGGCTCCATATTGTTGATCTCAAACAATCCTTTTAGAGTATCAAACATTTCTTTAGCTGACTTCAACTTGGAGATGACCAGTACTAGGTGATCCATCACAGAGTCTATAATGATCTTTCTAGCCTTCGTGCCATTTTTCTTCCACTGGATTTTCTCAGTATCATCGGAAGGCTTAGGCATATTACTTTCCACAAAATCAAGAAGATCATTCTCCTCTAATGCAATAAGTACCCTAAGTTTCCAAGAGTTGAAGTTCGTGGCTCCATCAAGTTTATCTTCTACCTTGACACCGGTCACCATCTTCTTTTTCTGTACAAAATTCACTTTCAAAGATCTGCCCTAAGGTCTGAAATAATGGACTTAACTGCTTAACAAATTTGATCAGATCTTTTCTTAGACCCGCTCCGATACCGTGTTAGTTTTAGGGTCAGAATTAAGTTAAGCAGAAACACAAAATAATAAACAATAGAACACAACACTTTTACCCTAGGAAAACCTTCCTTCTCGAGGGAGAAAAACCCAGCCACAAATGTATCACATATATATTTAATGAAGGAGCAGAAATCTGCTTTACAATGAGGCCAATCACAAGGCCAATCTCATGCAATGATAACAACACCACACTTGATGCTAATACACAGCCAATAAGGAATATCAAACTTCTGCTGATATGCGAACTCCCTTGACTGATTATTCGATCTGCACAATATCAAACTCCTTTGAATAAACTCGCACTTCACTGAAATCGGATCTGAATGAATGATGATCAACTGAACAGCATCTCTTATATATACAAGTCGAAGAGAGAGCCTCCATAAATCGCATCCTTTCATAACACAAAGTCGGCCCATATATGAAAGATTGTAACTCATACAAAGGTGGCGACTCCCAATATGAAGTCGGCCTCATACAATGAATATAAATTAATATTAAGTGAAGCATCTCTTCACTAAACTCGATAACAATAAATATTATTTGTTCTTCTAAGTGAAGCGCCTCTTCACTAGTGGTGTCTCCAATAAATTAAATAGCCGTTAGGCTATATTTTATTTATTGCTTGATAAAATTGTGGCTGGAAGTAAGAGGCCCGCAGCTGTTTACATCAACACATTAGAGGTCTGGAAGATTCAAAAATCATGGAGGTAGAGGAAGATCCTATGTGACCTCAAGGAATTGGCAAGGAAGATACAAGAAGCCCCATGGAAGTTGAAAGATCCATTGTAAGAACCATTTAATGACCATTTAAAGGATTGTCATTTGTCATAGTTGTAACCTTGAATATGTCCTTTTAAATGTTTGTACAAACTGTATCAAACAGATGAGAGTGTCTTGTATAGCCATGGTAGGTCTTACAAACAGTTCAAGCTCTTAAACATTATCCTATGGACTATGTAAAGGCCTGCGAGTACTTTCAGTTATGAAGATAGTGAATGAGGAGGCTGTTGACCTCACTCTTGCTGAGTTTTTCCAACACATGCATTTCTCCAAGGTAAAGACTTTTTCTTCAAGTGTTATGGCTTAACTTGATGCTTATATGTTCATATTTGTAGTTTTCTCTCTTCTCCAAGTAACCATAATGTTGATGAACTACGGCATGGAATATCCATCCTTGTTTTTACAGTACGCTCCATACTCTTTACAAATCAGCATCTTCCATAAGTATTAACATTATTTTCTTAGTTTAATATGCCATTAGACAATTATGACAAATTATGTGTTCATTTTGAAAAGCTACCACCAAAGGCATAGCCTTTCTAGATAAGGCTTATACTTATACGTACAGGATTAATGAGATAACCATCAAGGGCAATTAATAGCAGTTCTTTGCTATTCAAATTGGTATCTATTTACTGTTGTTCTCGCTGCTGTTATACTGCTGTAAGCTATTTTTGTTGAAATATTAAATGAGCTGTTGAATAAAGATTTATATTGAATTATCAAACAAGCTGTTGCATACAAATTAAACCTAATGCATGCTATCAATTGAATTGTAATAATAAATTAAGTAATAGATACCATCATTCTTGAGAGGAAGCTCTTTGATAGCATCATCACCTTCTTAAACATTAATTTAGTGCCATTAAGTGTTTTCTTCTCTTACTATTTTTCATAAAATATTATTTATCCCATGCAAGAAGGCTGGTTACAATTAAAACCTGTGATTATGGCTTGAGTTATTCATTTCATTAGAGTTCAAATACATTGATCCAAAATGGACCAGTCCAAATTGGTCAACACGATTGACAACATCACTAAGTCACTTCCTTGAAGACTTCTCATTGACCAGACATAAAACTAGACTGATTTCCCTGAGGCAATGATCAAACACTGAGTTGCTGAGTACACAGAAAACAGAATTCATGTACAAAGTCAGCTAGGTGATCCAGATGTTTAGGAACTTCATAATTACTAAAAAAGACATCAGCAATAGATTCAACTGTGGCCGAATTTGTCTCTGGAACAGAATGCACAGGACATGTTCAACCATGGTCAAAAGAATCACAGGGCACATAAGTCTTTCACACCCCATCTCTTCAGCTTCTGAGGACCATGGTCAAAAGAATCACAGGGCAGATAAGTCTAAGTGTTTCACACCCCATCTCTTCAGCTTCTGAGGCATTTTGGCTTACTTTTGGATAGTCTTGTAACCATTGAGACTATAATATTCAGTCCTAAAAAAGTAGAAGGGGTTCCCTTCAATTTATTATGACTGTAATTGTGCACTTTTGAAATAATCAAGTGATCTTGGGTATGTTGAAGCATAAACGGGAAGGCTGCGTAGTGGCATTGTTACTTGGGTGTTTCATAATCAAATTGACTGCATAACATGTCCACAAAGGCCTCTAGAAAGTAGTAAAACTTTGTAACTAGCAAACATACATCAAAAAAAAAACTTGAGCAATATCATAGAGACAGATCTGTTGATCACAAAGGTGAAAGAGACCAAAGGAATAAAAAAGAAATGGCAGTCACAATACATAGGTCACAGGAAGAACTTGCAGAGATTTATGATAGACTCATTATCATGTGAATACATTATAAAAAGACATGGTTAAGATGCAATCTACCTCAAATTTCAAAAGGCAGTGCCTATACCCTGGAGATAAACGTCCATCAGACAAACCCTCAAGCAGCAAACCCAAAAACATGATTACAAACAACCAGCAGCTTGAGCAGTTTAACATGAGATGACAATTTTAAAGATTTTTAAATAGATTTCTTATTTAGTTCCTATGATAGATACTTCAGAAATGTACATAACTAGGTTATTTATGAGAGAAGTTAGCTTGATCCAGGTTCCAGAGACTTTTCTTTTGGATCCCAAAATAATTTCCTTTGATTTCAAGTTTATAGGTAATCATAAACTCACCTTATTGTCTCGTATCTCAGAAACCTCCATGTTGGCATTTGTTAGCATACTGACAATACGCTTATGTCCTTCGTTCACTGTTCAAAAAAGAAAATCAATTGCATTGATTCTAAGAAAAAATATAAATTGTACCTAACACATTATTTGTGGGGCCCAAGCAACATAAATATTCAGAAAACCTGAAATTCCTACTGATTGAATATTTAAGGGCTGCAACCTAATCTGAAAAGTGAAGAAAGAGCACAGAGAAAGCCAAGCACAAGTTTAGGAACATAAATATTAGTCAGGGTAAGAAAACAATGGAGTTATGTTCCTAAATGTAGAAAATTTGCCAGACCATGAACAACTCTGATGGTGGAAATAAAAAGCAAGGAAGCATGCAACATGGAAGGTCGATGGGGATGGTAGCAATGGAACATGGATGCAATTTAACTCATACCAAAGAATATTCCGCATCTCTAAACTTGTCATCACCCCGTAGATGCCATTTAAATCATCCTAAAGAATATCCCCTGCCTAAGAAAAATCAAATCGTCATCACCCCACTGGTCAGCTGCAAATTGTTTCAAACATATCTGAGATCTACTATTATTCACATGCATCGACAGGTATTCTAGATAGAAAATAAGAAGTGCCTAAAGTTTTTCCTGGGGAGAACATGCCATTTACTTAGTCTAAAGCTGCAGTTAGTTGCTGTTTAAATCAGTAAAGGGATAGCCCTAGCCTTAAGGATGTTGTATGCTCTGGTGTTACACAAAGTGCTGTATGAAATAAGGATCCTAATTGTGTAGACCTTCAATCTTTTGAAAACCATAAAGAAATGTACCTGTGCTGAAGGCTATGGATTACTCTCTTTTTATGCAATGTGCTCTAAGAAAGGAACAACCAGCAGTGTACAATATTTTGAAGGCTCCCTTCCCGTTTCATCGCTTCAACAAGTGTTTGAATTTAGAAGCTTTTGGGTAGTAGTATGCCACAGTCAGATTTACAAGGAAGTGATAACAAAAGCTTGGAAGCCACTGTTTAGGCTAAAACATTAAGCCTACAATGTCATCACACAGAAACTGTAGATATCCCTTACTTGAAGCCAATTTCTGCTTCAATTAAGAGAGATGTCAATGCCTTTTCTGATTTGCTCTGATATGCAAGCTCTTACAGAGTAGATATCCAAAAGACAGTTAGGCTTTATAAACAAGGATTTCTTTGTCCATGTTGCTCTAAGGTGCTTTTCATCAGAAAATTTAGTGATGCATTGAAAGATAAAAGGTGTTGGAAAGTGGTTCTTGGCTTAGCGGAATAATTTGTTGACCTATCCACTTCAGTTCTATCGTACCAAACTGTTGTGACCTTTTTCACACATCGCCCCATTGCAAATGGGGACCCCCTAATTTTTGCTTTGTCTTGAACTTTTGGCTTGATTTTGGTTTGTTTTTGCTGTTCCCTCTCTCTCGTTTTGTCTATCTGGGGATGTGCCCGTCTTTGAACGTAAATTGGGTTTTTGGCCAAGTCTTTAAAATTAGGGTTTGATTCCTTCACGCCAATTTGAATTCAACGAGGTGAATAAATTGAAAACGGAGACTAACATTGAGGTCAGCATGCTTCCAGCAAGCTTCCACTGAAATTTCATCAGATTCCGGCAACTTACTATTTTTAGTAAGTGTGCAATTTGGGGTGTTCTCCTAGCATTTCTCGAAGTTTTAACAGTCACACTGCGTTCAGAACACGTCAAGCTGCTCGTGTGTAAAATTTGAGCCGAAACGGACAACTTTCTATTTTTAACAGTTCAGCTTCCGGAGCAGATTTCAGGGCTTGGATGCAAAGTTTTTCAACGCATATCTGGAGATTCCTTATGGGTTTTCAGAGACCTTCGCGACAGTATAACATGCAAAATGAGACGACAACTTTCAGAGTTTAGCCTTCGGAGGCTATTTTTAGGGTTTGCATGTCAGGGTTCTCTTTACATGTCTGCATATTCCTTGTGGGTTTTTCGAGAGCTTCGCAGTGACGTGACATGCAAACGGAGATGGTCACTCATTAAGCAACTTGCTATTTTTAGCAGATACATCCCGACAGCCGCCTCCCAGCACTTCAGAATCACGAGCTGATCACAATGCAACAGAAACGAGAATAAACGGAGACCATTTGATATGCATGCAGAACAAATTAGGGTTTCCAACTTCAAGACCCGAAAAAAGGGGTAAAAAGTCAGAATTTTCGAAAACCGGTGTAAACCACCGCGATCAGCATCCTTCAATCTATCTGTTGGTAAAATTTGAAGACAAACAGAGCACTTACTATTTATAGTAAGTCATTTTGGAAACAGGCTAAAAATAGCAAATCAGTTGCATGTGCCGATGTCAGCAGGCAGGTCACGTGGTGAGGAGCGCCTCATTCAAATTTCAGAGCAAACAGAGTTGTGGAGGTACCAGAAACGAGAGGTTACTATAAATAGCAAACTACCTCCAGAAATATGCTATTTTTAGCAGGCCAACCCGAAATAGCAGTGTGAACGGGTTGATGAAGTCGTGAAAACCCAATGTTCAAAATCTCAAGGCAATCTGAGCTCCCGAAGTGTGAGAATTAAAAGGCTTACTATTTATAGTAAGGCATGAAGAAGCTGGCAAAGACGAAGGAAAAGTGACTAAGGCATGAGTTTATCCTGTAGCTACCCCAAAATGCGCCCTCCTCACTGGCATGATTAAAAATTTTCTAAGTGATGAAGATATCCTGCTCATGCCTCCATATGCGCCCAACTTGCCTTGGGAATGTGAAGAAAATATTCTAAGTTAAATTTCATCCACCTCCCCATGCCAAATGCGCCCAAGTTGGTGGAGTAGAAACAAAAGAAAAAAAATTCTAAGGCAAGCTTCATCCTGCTCATGCCTCTATATGCGCCCACTTCAAGAGTTGTTAAAAAAAGTTTCTAAGGCAAACGAATATCCTCATCTATGTGCCAAATGCGCCCACCTCACAAGAAAGTCAAGGAAAGTCAAAATGTTTCATCCTTCAGCATAGGCCAAATGCGCCCACCTCTCAAGAAAGTCAAGGAGGTCAACAAGTTTCATCCACCTCCTATGTTGAAATGTGCCCTCAAGACATGCAAAAAGTTTCTAAGTGTCAAACTTTCATCCTCCACCAAGTGCCAAATGCGCCCATATTTGAGGGGTCAACAAGTCAAAGCAAAGGTGGCGTTTTAAGTTTCATCCTCCTTCCATGCTCATATGCGCCCAAGAGAAGGCAAGAAAAGACAAAAAATGAGGGAGCTCAAGAGTCACAAGTCAAAGCAAGGACGTTGGAAAAGGTTATTCTCCTCTCTCATGAATATACGCCATGTAAAGGGGTGCGTGTGGAGTGAAAAGTGGTAAATAAAGAGTGAGTATGCTAGGAAATAATGGAGAATGTTGCCTAAGGCGTTGGAAGCTAGGTCCACCTCAGCAAGTGAAATGCGCCTTAGATGCAAGGTGGTGAGTGAATAAAAATAATATGCTAGGCGTTGGATTTTTTTTTATTTCTTTTAATTGAAAATATTCTTCATGACAAGCTAAATGCGCCCAAGGCATTCAAGAAAGAAATTTTTTCTAGGTGAATTAAAATAAAATTTCCTCACCATAGGAAGATGATTTGAAGTTGAAGAAAATCTTCTAAGGCAAAAATAAATTTAAAGTGCTAAGTGATATAAAATTTTCTAAGGCACAAATATTTTTTTTCTTGGGAAAAACGCCTAAGTCTGGTGAAGTGTGAAATTTTCCTGAAGAATGAAGGAAATTGCCAGTGAAGAGGTTAAAGGATGCCAGTTGCACAGGTTGATAAAAAATTCAAGTCAGAGCAACAAGAAATGTTCACAAGAATTGAAGAACGGGATTAAAATTGTTGAAAATATTTTTAAAGGTTCAAAATTCAAGAAAATCAAATGAACCCGTTCGTTGTACACCCATGAGTTTGACGCATTCTGAAGAAAATTTTCTTCTGGGTATTGAAGATTATTGATGAGGAATGAATTTTAAGGTCTTCCAGAGCTTGCCAAGGATTTTGAGGTAAAGATTTTTGATGGGCACAGGGTTGGTGAGTTCTCCCAAGGGAAAATTTGAAAATTTTCTAAGGCAAAGAATAAGTGTGTTGTTGAAATAAAGTGTTGTGGCCGATGAATTCGAAGTTGGGTGCCTAGATAATTTTTGATCGAATTCCGGATGAAAACATTTTTCTTAAGCCAGAGTTGGATGAAACATCAGAGTGAAGTACACCCAGGCAGAATACAAGATGGGTTGGAAATTTGGCTAAGGCATGAAGAATTTGAACGCAAAGTTGGCTAGTGAAGACGATGAACGCTTGGAAGTTATAGTGCGAAAATCGGGTAAGTAAGGTGAATTTATATTATAAAGTGTTCTAATACTCTTCTCCTTGCTTGTTTTGCAGGAGGAATGTCGAGACCAAGCGGTGATGAGTTAAGTGATCCAAGATGACATCTTACCCTCGAAGGAAGAAAAGTTGCAAGAAAATGGCTAAGTGTTGAGACTTAGTATAACTCAAGTGACAGAAGAAGTTGAAGAACTACGTCAAGAAGAAGATCGAGAACAGTGTGAACGCGTCTACAAATGGGAATCTTCTAGAAGATGGTGGCTATTAATTGCTCATTTATTGCCCCACTCTCCATTGTGGCGGTTTTTAGGGTGAATCTTGTTTAGGGCTGAGGTGGCACAATCTGGGCCATCCAGCCGATTGTAATCTGAGCCGTCCGTTGGACTTGGCCAGCTATATAAAGGGGGAGTCCCCCTCATTTGTACTCAGTAGAAATTAGCTTAGAGTTAGACAGTAGACATAAAGTAGAGGGACAACTTAGAAGTAGCTTAGTATAGATTGATAGTGTAGTTGAAGAAGAAGGAAAATTTTTCCTTAAAACTTTGTAAGAAATTGTTGTGAACACTCTCTCAATAAAGGAGTTTTTCATTGATGGTGAATTTCGTCTTTGTTGTGAGTAGCTAGCAAGGTTCCTTCGTCCTTCCGATTCAAATGGTAGCATAAAATAGTTCAAAGTAGTATAATTTTCATTCATGCAAGTAGATGTTAGTTGTGGAATGTGGTCTTCAATTCGAGTAAACTTCGTCTATCCATACCACTAGTGGGCTCGCTGATGGTGAGTTCGCCTTGCGTGGCCAACTGGAACATCACGGACTTAACTTCGTTTGTGATTCACACGTTGGTATGCGTCGTTGTGACGGTGTCTTCGCGTTGAATTATGATCTAAACACCTTGAGCTACTCCTTTGAAGATTGCACCGGTTCTGTGGAAGCTGTCCGAAGTGAGGCAAAGCAGAGCCTGGTTGAAGCTTGTGAGAATTGATCGCCATGTCCCACGCCTTAGAATAGATTTAGAGCTCTCTAAACCTTACACCATTTCAATTCAGTACTTTCTGGTTAGAATAGGAAATTTGTGCTTCATTGATAAATCTGTCGAATTGTGGAAACCCCTTCCTCTGCTGTTGAACAATTCCGTAAGTCCCCTTGAAATACCAGCAAATCACATCGAGCCAACTGAGCCTATTCGCACTGAAAGAACCTTGGAGTTGAACGCACGAACTCTCTCGCAATCTTAGCGTGTTGGATACTTTGATCAAGAGAGGATAGGGTAGCCGTTGGCGACTTTATTCTGCGTTGGTGCGGTCACGAAAATCACATCAACACAAACCTTCCCTCATGTATGTAGTACACGATGTTCTAGTCAATACTGTTAATATTTCCAAAATTCTTTTCCATCCCAAACAATTCCAAGCAGAAAGTGACTTCGTTCAAAGATATAACAATAAAATTGACTGGGATTTTCCAGAAAATGGTAGATATAATAATGGAAACATGGAAATAAATAGACTTGCAACAGGAGAGAGGAAAATAGTGTAATACTGAACAGAGCCTTTTTAACAAAATAGACATACTATCCAATATCATATTTCATCTCATTTACATCGATCATAAACTTGGAATCTGAGCCTCGAGGTTCAAACTGTTTCAAAGCAATCAAAAATACACAGATTGTTCTGATATCAAAAAACTAGCCCACTTTAGTGGGATCCACTAGGATTTTCTGCATGAATCTTATAGGTCCACTAGAAGTTGTTTTATGTCCATTTTATATTTTCTGTTTATGTTACTCGGGTGTATGTTGATATCTAGTTACCACACATGCAAAAGGTAAAACACCTTAAGTGGGAAAATTTTATTAAATGGACTCTTATGCAGTACAGCTTTGGGAAAGTTGTCATGTCCCTACCATGAGATCGTGATGATCTCATAAATGTGTTATAAAATAATAAAATAAAAGTATAAAACCATTATTATTAATGTAAGAAAAGCAGCAATTCACTCTTGCAAATGCAGCAAATGATCTAAGAGAGGATCGGTGATTTCAGAGGGATAATACTAATGGAACTAATTATCCCTCAAAGCAATTAAATGAAGGCAAAATTTTGTTAAGCAATTAACCGAGGACATGAATTTTGGTGGAAACATTACAATGAAAAGGTGTGACCCTCAGCCCCATCGTGGGTATAAAATGAAGGATGTCTCAAATGCAAGGATCATCAATTGGATTTAGAGGAGAAAATACATTACTCAGCAAAGATAATATCTTCTAAATATAAAATCATCAATCATCTTCATAAAGACATTCACTACTCAGGCAATCTGCAGATTAGATACATCAATTTCTGACTTAATTACAAATATACAGTAAAACAGCAAATAGACTCTGAATATTAGAAGGCAAGGAGGCAGACCTGAGTTAGTTATCTGCCACTCAAGGACAGAATCAATAACTATTAGTCTATTACAACTGCTGCTGTATAGCTATCTCGTGTTAATAACTATTGTGGTATGCTCTATCATGATTATTGTATGTAATGATATATTTTGTTATTATCATAGTTTGTATTTATTTTACCCATCAAGCAACCATGAGGAGGAATGGGGAGATACTAGTAGGTTGAGCAAATACTAGACTTCTTCCTAAGTACACCACTCCATGGTGGATGACTGTGTGTCTACCACTTGGAGCTAGGGGGGTGATATCTGCCTTTGGGCTTAGGGAGAGGATGTCTACAGGCGTCCTATGGTAGCCTTTTTCCCCAACCTCTACATGGGTTGGTTGTTGAGATGAATTTAAGGAGTTTCAATCATAAGAGGGATGGATAAGGCAGCAAGGGTAGGGAATGCAGATACAAGTTTGTCCACCAAGTACGCCACCCCATGTTGGATGACTGTGTGCTACTTGAGGGCCAAGAGGGATGGTATATCTGCTCTTGGGCTTGGTATGGATAGCTTCGGGCAGACTTATCATGCTCCTCATCCTATTAGAATTATAGGAGTTGCTATTTTAATGCTCGTCGTATCTGTAACGCTCATCGCGTTCATGTAATTTTGCTGTGCAACACATGTTACTCTGTAACTTGCTATTTTCTGCTTCCGTTACTAGCTCCAATCACGTCTGTGCTCTGTTTATTATTTTCATGGTATTAGAGCGCCAAGTTAATCGATCTGGTGAATTTTCTTTCCTGTGTGTGTTGAGTTCAAACTCCTGTCCGTGTGTGTGATCGAGCATTTGGAGTTGCTCAGGATTTTTTGAATCATCTCACGCCTTCGATTTGTGCATTCGTCGACTCAGGAAGTGTGTTGGGTGTTATCGTGCGTGATTTCAGTCTCTAGATGTGTGTGACTTCCGATTATGCGTGCGACTCTATTCTGGACTTGAGCGTGCATCTTTGATCGAGCATTCTGTGTGTGTGCGTGCAAGGTTCATCATCCCGTGCGTGTCTCTGTTCGTGAGTTGGTGTTCGGGTCGCCTTTCCCGGAGCTATGTTTTTTCCTTCCTTTTGTCTGGTGCGTTGGACATGATTCCCGTTTGGTGTTGTGATCAGGATTCTTTTTGTCCCGTTTGGTGCTGTGATCGTGTTGGTTGGAGACTTGTTCCTATTCGCTCTTGTCTGGGATTTGCAACTAGTGGCACTCGTCATTTCTCTTCCTGTCTCTTGACATGGTGTCTCCTCGCTGTCTATGTGTGCATGCACTAGTTGCATTCGGATTTCATTAAGAGACCTATGAAGATGTCTCTTGGGTGATCACATATTTTTGCCTATGTGATCACGTATTTCTCCATTTGTGTGAGTTGATATTTTTCTTTTTTGAAAGTTGTTGCCTCGGGATTTGTGCTAGCAGATTTGTCGCCTCTGCTGTCTATCTTGTTTTTCGTGCCTCGAAAAGCATGCAAGATGGCTAGTTTGACCAACATTATGTTGGAAGGCAGTCAGCGATTCAACGGTAGAAATTATAATACCTGGAAGCAGTGAATGATAATTATCTTTGAATATCGTTGCCTTGATCAGATTATTCTAGGCAACGTTACTCGTCCCACAACAAGGGGTAAAGATCAAGGCAAGTTTAATGAGCAAAATCGTGAAGCAAATGTTGCAGAGCACATCGAGTAGGAGTCTGCTTTCTATGCCTTCATGGCCAAGACTTCCGCAAATCTAGTGAAATCTTCTGCTTGGTACATTGATTCAAGTGCTTCTCAATATTTCACTCATCGCCGGGATTGGTTCATAGAGTACACGCCTTTCAAAGATTCAGTTTTCTTTGGCAGTGGCGAGGAGTATACTGTTGTCGGCAAGGGAAACGTACAGATTCATTCTGGAGGGAGAAATTTAATATTTCTCAATGTATACTTCGTACTTGGCATGGAGTTGAACCTGCTTTCAGTTAGTCAGATCATGACTCACTCTCGTCAGTTGGACATTGTTTTCAACATGCACACTTGTAGTATTGTTGATCGAGAGACTCGCACTACTCTAGTTCAGGGTCTTGAGGATCATGGTCTTTATAGACTTGTTGATCCTAGTGATTCTCAAGAGCACACTTTGGCTGCCCGGAGCACTTCTATTAGCAGCCTTTAGCATCAGTGTTATGGGCACCTGAACATGCAGTATCTCTCTCAGCTCTCTCGTGATGATTTGGTTGGTGGCCTTCCTGCAATTCAGACTCAGAATCATGGAGTATGCGAAGCTTGTTAGGCTGGAAAGCAACACCGAACTCCCTTCTTTGATGGTGACTCATGTTAGTTTTAGACTAGATATGTAAATAAGCAGAAATATAACACACTTATTACCTTGGGAAAACCGTCCTTCTCGAAGGAGAAAAACCCAGCAAAATATCTCTTATATATTGAAAGAATAAGAGCAAAAATCTGCTTACAAGTTAGACCTATTGATGTGATTTTTGTGACCACATCAATCAGCAGAACAAAGTTGTCCGAAGGCTACTCCATTCTCTCTTGATCAAAGAATCCCATACGCTAAGATTGCCAGAAAGTTTGTATGTTCAACTCCAAGGTTCCGAAATGCTTTGGAATACCCTCAGTGGGTTCGTTGTGATTTGTTGTTTTTACGAGGGGACTTACACAATTGTTCAGGATACTTGCAGTAAACAACAGATAAATGCTTTGAAGGGAATTTTTTCACGAATGATTTGGCGTTGAAATATGAGTTTTCCTAAACTAACCCAAAGTGTGCGGAATTGAAAATAGATGCAAGGTTTAGAAAATCTAAATTCTAGTCTAAATGCAAAGGGTATTGAGCTTGGCTTTAATGAACTTCAACCAAACGTTGTTTTGCCTCCTCTTGGACAACTTCAACAAGGTCGGTGCAATCTTCAAAGGAGTGAAAAGATGTTCAAATCACGATTCAACAATGCAAGTACCATCAAAACGATGCATACATACACATGAATCTTGATCGAAGTTAAATTTAAAAGGTGTTCCAATTGACCACGCAGGACAAACTCACCATCAGTAAGCTTGTTAGTGGTATGGACTTATGAAGCTCACTCAAATCAAACACAACCACCCCTAATTAACTACTTGCATGAAAATTAAGTCCTACTTGAAGTCGAAGGAAGAAGAAACCTCACAAACTACTCATGACAAAAGTGGAGTTCACCATCAATGAAATTCTTTTTATTATGATTAGCCTTCGTGACAATTTCTTACAAAAATTCTCAAAGGGAGAATTCCCCTTCTCCTCCAAATAATGCAATGAAACTAAACTATTCTAACTCTCAAAATGTCTACTCTCTAACTTAATCTGATATCCAACTGACTAACTAGCTAACTAGTGTACAAATGAGGGGACTCCCCTTTATATAGTTGGCCAATCCAATGGATGGTCCAGATCAAAGTACAATGGACGGCTCAGATTGAGCCACAAAAACCCTAGACAAGATTTACCCTAAAAACCGCCAGAAGGTGGAGGAGTGGCGTCATTAATGATCTCAAAAATAGCAGATTCCCCCTTTGACCACTATGGGCAATTAATGCCCACTATCCCTCCAGAAGATTCTCGTCCATGACCTTGTTTCCATTGTCCCTTTCTCTGCTCGCGTAAACTACGAACCGGGCCAGCACTGAATCAACTTCCTCCTCAGAAATTGCTGGAGTAAGATTGAGCTGATACTCAAGAATAGCCACCATCTGCTCCTGCCGATCACAAGTCTTTCTCCAAGTCTCAATAGACTCCTGCGTGCTCTGAATGATAGCTGAAAATGTAGAGATGTTCTCGAAGTCAAGTTGAGAAAACATCCTCATCTCAGAGAAGAAAGGCCGCAACCTCGCCTTCAATCCTTCCACCTCCACCTCCTCAGGAGTTAATCTCTTGGCGAACAACGCATCCAATGTACTGAGGATGCCTCATGGATATGTCTCATTGCCCTCCTGATTTTAGATGACTCCGCCGTTGCCATGTCGAAGAAGCCCTTGCTAGTGAATGCAGTTGAATGCCACCCCAGAAAATCATATCTATTGCCGGCTTCAATCACCCGTTCATTGACCAATGTTTGTGTGGGTACGCACATCAAAGCAGCCAGGCGAGGAATGGTTTTGTCCTGGAAAATATGAGTGTCACCCCAAGCCTGCTCAATGTTCTCCAAGCGCGAGAGGATACCGGAAGCACTCCGAAAAGAGGAGACAAGATCAGCCATGAATTTCTCTGCCTCAGTGCCAACACTGCCTACCCATTTATCTCCTTCCTGAATAGCCCTCTTCATTTCCTCGAGTCCACCAATTGACTCCCGTGGCAGCTTCGACGGAAGTTCCATCGCTGGGATCTCTTGAGCACATGGACGTGCTAGATGCTACACATATCCGATCAACGCCTTATGCTCATTCTTCAATCTCTTATATTTTCCTTCCTTTCGTACCAGCCTATCCTTCAAGGCCTGGAAGGAATTTTCTACTTCCTCAACAACTTGAGCTCTAGAAGGACGTCCTAATTCAAATGTGGTGACAATGTAGTTCTCTGGCATTACATCGCCCAAGGCATAATCCTCCCTCGGAACAGCCACATGAAAAGTGCGTGAACCAACCTAATTAGTTTCCATCCGGGAATATTTTCTGGCTCTCTTCCTCTTGGGCGACTTGTTCTATTCAAAAGTTCCTCCATTTCCACTGCAAGGTCAGCGTCATCCTCCTAATCTCTCCTTATTGCACGTGAGATCCAATTACGCTGAGCATCATAAACAATAAGGGTCTGTTCTTCCGTTGCCTCTACTTCACGAACCTCTTCATGAGCAATATTTGGTCGAGGCTCATCCGTCTCCATATGTTGGCTGCCCTCATGAATTCTAACCTCAGGTTCCACAATATCCTCCTCTTCGAACGCTGTCCCAAGTGCATGATCAAAGCGGATGTCTGGTTCTGTTTCTTCTCCTCCTTCCAGCTGATCATTGGCACTTTGACTGTCTAGCTCTCTTAGCAGTGGCTGGTTAACTTCTCCAATTTCGGGCTCCTCATTCAATCTAGCCCTCTAGTCTGCAAACAGCGAGACCTCCTGTACACTGGAGGATCGCTCCAACAACTGAGTGGGTGATGTCTCTTCTGATCTCTGAGGTTCAGGCTGAATTGGCTCTTGTTGTTGTTGTGGTTCCGCAGCCTGGGCAATCTGCTTCTTCTTCACTGATACTGGTAGTCTCCGATCACCCATGAGATTGTATGAGAGGGCGATCGATCTTCTTTTCAACCTGTGCACATGCCCATCCACCCAACTCCTCGTAAAGGTCGTGACAGGCATAGACAAAGCGTCTAAGTCTGTAATCTCCGACTCAACCCAATCCGGGGGTGGGATTGGCGTGTTCTTTATTGACTCGTAGTCTGGGTGCGTAAGTCTGGTATCTTCATTGACTTGATCCGGCACCTGGACCACTTCGCACTCTCTAATCAGCTTCAGGGGCAATTTGGAGAACGTTCTTCTTCTAATTTCTCCTTCATCTTGTGTGTTTTCCCAAAAATCCTCCAAGTGAGTTATGTGTCTATACTCTTCACCCTGAACAGTTCCAATCTTCCCTCGAGGATCAAAGTCCTGCCGGCTTGTATGGAGAGTGAACTGGTAGAACTGCAATTCCTCTTCTGCCTCCTTGGCTACTTGTAGAGAAGGGCACTCCTCAAGTGAGTTTCCCAAAACAATGGGGAAATGCAAACCTCCCTTCTTCTTTCTTATAATCTTGTCATAGGCCACAAGTTGCCTAGACACCTCGAGCATTATCATTCGATTCGTAGGATACCTCGGCAATCGGTAGGCATACGAGTGGTACCTGGAAGTCTCAAATAAGTGAATTTGGGGAATTGGACAAACCAAAACCCATATTCTTCGATCAACTCCTGTGCTTCCTTAGATACTCTTTGCCGCAATCTTCCCTGAAGAGTCCTCGTGATAAACATGGTGAAGGCATCATTCACCCTCTTGAAATGAGAGGTGCTCGTGAGATGCAACTGCCTACAAGATTCATGAATCTTGAACTGATTGAAGCCACACCCAATTGGCTCCTGGTACGCCAACCCCTTGTACTTTGTCATCCGGGCTAGCATTTAGATAACATACGAACTCATGTAGAACGTCCTCGTTCTCCTTAGATTTTTGAACTGCTCGTTGATGTTATCACTTATCATTTGTGCCCAATCTACATCCGCCTTTCCCTCCAGCACCATGCTGATATAGAAGAACATCCATGGCTCGAACACATATGCCTACGGGCTGCCATTGACTCAACTAAGCATCATGATTAAGTCGCAATACTCCTGATTCAGCTCTTCTGAAATGATTTGCTTTGGCAGCTTGGCACCAAGAGGCTTGGGCTTCCTCATCCAAGTTGTGTTAATCCTCTTCACACACTTTTTGAAAGATGCAGCATACATCTTATCAACTTTCTCTTTGGATTTATACATCTTATCCGTAGCCAAGATCCCGAAAGCTTCACCAATTGCATCCGGTGTAAAATTCGCCAGCAACTTGCCTTCTGGGGAAATAATTGTCCGCTAGTCTGAATCGTAATAATTTGCACACTCCATAATAAGCTCTGGACATCGAACTGCTGGCGGGAAACCGGCTGCTGCATACAACCCACTCTTCACCATGTGCGAAATATCTGACGGAGGATTGCCACCCTGTCCGTATATTCTTCTCTTGAAGGCCTCGAGGTTGAAAGAGCCGAGGTTGGTGTCAGCCAAATTTCCGAACTTCGACACGAACTTAGACTCCGGAATAAAAGACTTCTTCAGGTTCTTGATGATCGCCTGCCTGGAAGCAGCTTCAATATTTCCAGCCTTGGCCCCAGCCTTGCTCGTTCTGGCAACATCAGTTCTTTGACCTTCAGCCATCTACAAAACGAAAAAGCAAACATTACAATTCAAATTTTTACAATAAAACCTCGCGAGATGGCTGGCAAATGGAGTTGGCTGCGAAAAGAAAATAAAATTAATAACTTCACCGGTATAACTCCAACTTCAAACCTCAAGAAATTCAAACTTCCGGAATTTAAAACTTTAAACTCTCGGCAACTTGCAGCCACGATAATTTCAGCTTTCCGAAGAAAAAATAAACTTCAATACTTTCAACTTCGGATTTTACCTCAAGTCTCAGCAACTTCGAAAAAATAAACTTCACTTCTTCTCAGCACTCACTTTCAGCAACTTGGAGAAAGAATTTGCTCAACTTCGGCAGCCTCTACTTCAGATTTTATTCTTTCTCAGCATTCAACAACTTCAGAAAATTTTAAACCTCAGCAACTTCAAGCAATTTCGACTTCTAGCACTCAAAGAAATAATCAAACAATCTCAGCCTTCAGCAACTCTCAATTTTCAGCATTCGAAGAAATAAACTCCTCAACTTAGAAAAATTTTCTCAACGATCTCTCACTCACTAGCAATCTCAGCACGATTATTCACAGCCTTAGCACAGTTTCAGCTCTTGCAATTTTGTGAGTAGAAATGAAAGTCTTCGAAGTTTATAATTGCAAGCTGGTGTCTGAATTAGCAAATGCCATTAATTCTCTTCGCCATAACTTAGAAATTTGCCAATTTTAGAGAGAATATTCCCAGCCATCATTCAGTCATCATAGCAATTTGCTAATCCGGGAGATTCTTTCCTCGTTTCAAATTTAAAATTTCCCACCCGACTGCCAGTTACTTCCAGCTGACTGAAGTAATTTTGAGAAATTTTAAAATTCACTCCAGTTGAAGAAATTTCACCGCTTTAAAAAAAAATGGCATATTAAAATTTAAAATTTAATCTCATTGCCATTTAATTTCATTCAAGAAATTTATTCGTTTCGCCAGCATCTGTGAAAAATCATCGTCAACATTTTAAAATGGCTAGGCATAATTATTTTCTGTCCATAATAAACTCCAAAATAAATTCCCCTTGATTAAAATCTCCCAAATTTTAAAACTTCATGTGTCCAAATTAAAGGGGAACGTTTAATTTAAAACTTTGGAAAATAATTATTTTAAATTTTAATTTCTCTGACTTAGGTGAATTTCACTTTATTTGCCTAGAGAAATTTTTTATTACTTTTGACGCCTTTTGAAAATTTAAATGCCATCGAATCCCATAGAAAATCTTCATTTGATTTTTCGTATATCATGCCAAGAGCAATTAAAGGGGGGGAAACTTTAATTTTCCAATCTCAAATATTTACTCATCCCCCTTGCTAACCAAGACGAAAATTGGAGGTTATGCTTTTATTTCCAACGCCTTATAGTTTATTCTTCAATCTTCCCTTTGACTTAGGTGCATATGGACCCATGTGTATTCAAATTTTTCGCAAAAATCAATATTTCCCTCTCAAGGCGCCTATCATAGGTTGGATTTTCACTTAGGGGCGCATTTAGCATGGGTAGTGTTGTGACCTTTTTCACACATCGCCCCATTGCAAATAGGGACCCCCTAATTTTGGCTTTGCTTTTCGGTCGTTTTGTTGTTGTCTCTCTTTTCTACTGTCTGTATTTTCGGGATGGGCCCACCGTTGAACCTTAACGTGAATTTGGCTGAGTCTGAAAAATTAGGGTTTCCGCCTTTCTGGTCAGTCCAGAGTCAAACGAAGTGAATAAGTTGAAAACAGAGATGGACATTGCTGTCAGTATGCTTCTAGCAGGCTTCCACTGAAATTTTATCAGATTCTAGTAACTTACTATTTTTAGTAAGTGTGCAATTTCGGGCATTCCGTCAACATTTTTGAAATTCCAATCGTCACACCGCATTCAGAACACATCAAGCTGCTCACTGGCAAAATTTGAGCTAAAACGGATAACTTACTATTTTTAGCATTTCAGCTTCCGGAGCAGATTTCGGGGCTTAGATGCAGAGTTTTTCAGTGCATGTCTGGAGATTCCTTCTGGGTTTTCGGAGACCTTCGCGATGGTGTAACATGCAAAGCAAGATAACAACTTTCAGAATTTAGCCTTCCGAGGCTATTTTTAGGGTTTGCATGTCAAGGTTTTCTTTGCATGTCTGCATATTCCTTATGGGTTTTTCGAGAGCTTCACAGTGATATGAAATGCAAACAGAGATAACCACTCATTTGGGAACTTACTATTTTTAGCAGGTGCATCCCGGCAGCCGCCTCCCAGCACTTCAGAATCACGAGCTGATCGCAATGCAACAGAAACGAGAACAAACAGAGGTCATTTGATATGCATGCAGAACAAATTAGGGTTCCCAGCTTCGGGGCTTGAAAAGAGGGGTAAAAAGTCAGAATTTTCGAAAACTGGTGTAAACCACCACGATCAGTATCCTTCAAGCTATTTGCTGGTAAAATTTGAAGTCAAACGGAGCACTTACTATTTATAGTAAGTCATTTTGGAAATAGGCTAAAAATAGCAAATCAGTTACATGCGCCAATGTCGACGGGCAGGTCACGTGGTGAGGAGCGAATCATTCGAATTTCAAATCAAACGGAGTAGTGGAGATATCAGAAGCAGGCAGTTTCTATAAACAGCAAATCACCTTCAGAAATGGGCTAAAAATAGCAGGCCAACTAAAAATAGTAGTGTCAACAGGGTAACAAGGTCGTGAAGATCTAGCGTTCAAAATTTCAAATCATTCCGAGCTTCAGAGATGCAAGAATTGGAGGACTTACTATAAATAGCAGGCATGGAGAAGCTGGCAGGCGTCAGGAAAAAAAATGGCTAAGGCATGAGATATCCTCCAGCATAGGTGAAAAGCACCCAACTTGCCTTGAGGTGTTTAAAAAAAAATCCTCTAAGTCAGGAGTTCATCCTCCTGCCATCTCCAAATGCGCCCAAGATGGTGGAGTAGAAGCATAAAAAATTCTAAGTATGAAAGCTCGTCCTCCTGCCTAGGCAAAATGCGCCCTGCTTGATGAAGAAGCAAAGATGTTCAAGATAAAAATTCTAAGTGTTGAAGTTATCCTCCTCACCCATCAAAATGCGCCCATGCAGCAAATGGTCAAAGAGTCAACAAAGTTTATCCTTCACCATAGGCAAAATGCGCCCACTTCCAGCTAGTGGCATGCAAAATAAATTCTAAGTGTCAAGCTTCATCCACCTCCATAGGTGAAATGCGCCCAAGCATGCTGAGAGGAGAAAAAAAAAAAGGTTGACTTTCTCTTCCCCCCTTTGAATGCGCCCAAATAGAGGCATGTGAAGACAAAAAAATGAAACTCAAGGGTCACCTATTAGAGGCGTTACAAGTCTTATCCCTCATGCATGCTAATATGCGCCAACCTCCAGGCAAGACAAGCAAAATATTTTATAAGTACAAGAATCTCGTCCACCTCATATGCCAAAATGCGCCCCATGTTTGAAAAAGGTCAACAAGTCAAAAGGCTAGGCGTGGGAAGTTTCATCCTTCTTGCATGGTAAAATGCGCCCAAGTGTGTAGGGTGGTGGGTGGTGGAAAATGAAATATTGCTAGGCGCGGTGAAGTTGAATATTCACCTTCAAGTGTGATGTGCGCCATGCAAGGTGTGAGGTAAAGTGGTAAGGCGTTGAAAGTGTTAAGTGTAGAAAATATGTAAGGCGTGGCTAGTATCCTTTTGCAAGTATGAAGTGCGCCTAAGATTTAAATGGAGAATAATGCCAAGTGATAAAATAATATGCTAGGCATTGGAAATTGCCAGGTGAGGAATAAAATATAGAGGGCGTTGGAATTTAAATCCTCCATGATGTGCTTTCAAGAAAAATTTCTAAGTGAGTTGAAACATAAAAAAAATTTCACCACAGGGGGATGAAATAAATTTTCTAAGGCAAAATTTTCAAAAGTGCTGAGTGATTCAAAATTTTTCTAAGGCAAGGAAATTTTCCTTATGAGAAATACGCCCAAGTTGAAATAGTGATGAAATTTCCTAGAGCACGAGCAGGATTGCCAGTGAAGAAGTCCGATGATACCAGCTGCACAGATTGACAAAAATATTTTTAAGTCAGGGCAACAAGAAATGTTCACAGATGTGAAGAACGGGATTAAATTTGCTAAAATTATTTTCCAAGGTGCAAAATTCAAGAAAATTAAATGAACCCTTTCGTTGTGCACCCATGAGTTCGACGCGTTCTGAAGGAAATTTTCTTCTGGGTATTGAAGATTATCGATGAGGAGTTGATTTTAAAGTCTTCCATGCTTCGCTGCAGCCTTCAGGATGAAGATTTTTGATGGGCACCGGGTTGATGAATTTCCTAAGGGAAATTTGAAAATTTTTCTAAGGCAAGGAATTAATGATGTTGTTGAAGATAAAATGCCTTGGCAGATGAATTTGTAAATGATCGCCTAGATGATTTTTGATTGAGTTCCTGACGAAACATTTTGCTCGAGCCAGAGTTGGATGAGATGTCAGCCGGAAAAGTGAAGAAGATGCAGTTGAAGCTAACACTTTTAAAAGATGATACGCCCTTGAGGAACATGAAATTTGGCTAAGGCATGAAGAATTTGAAGGCAAGTTGGCTAGTGAAGACGATGAACCCTTGGAAGTTAAAGCGTGAAAATCAGGTAAGTAAAGTGAATTTATATTATGAGATGTTCTAATTCTCTTCTCCTTGCTTGTTTTGCAGGAGGAACGTCGAGACCAAGCGGTGATAACTTAGAGTGATGAAGAAAGATGGCATTCAACTTCGAAGGAAGAAAAGTTGCGAAAAATGGCTAAGTGTTGAGACCTAGTATAACTCAAGTGACAAAGAAGAAGTTGAAGAACAACGTCAAGAAGAAGATCGAGAACAGTGTGAACGCGTCTACAAACTGGAATCTTCTAGAAGGATGGTGGCCATTAATTGCTCATTTATTGCCCCATTTTCCATTATGGCGGTTTTTAGGGCAAATCTTGTTTAGGGCTGAGGTGGCACAATCTGAGCCATCCAGCTGATTGTAATTTGAGCCGTCCGTTGGACTTGGCCAACTATAAAAGGGGGAGTCCCCCTCATTTGTATCTCATTAGAAATTAGAATTAGATCAGAGTTAGGGTAACAGAAAAGGAGTAGAGAGAAATTGATAGAGTAGAAAGTAGACTAGTTTAGATTGAAGAGGAAGGAAAGTCTTCCCATTGAATACTTTGTAAGAAGTTGTCATGAATGCTTTCATAATAAAAGGACTTTCATTGATGGTGATTTCTTCTTTGTTCTGAGTAGTTGTTGAGGCTTCTTCATCCTTCCAATTCATGTAGCATCTTGAAGTAGCTTAAAGTAAAGTAGATTTCATTTCATGCAAGTACTTAGTAATTGTGGAATGTGGTGCTCGATTTGAACAAGACTTTGCTTGTCCATACCACTAGCGGGCTCGCTGACGGTGGGTTCGCCTTGCGTGGTCAACTTGAAATTTGTGAAACTTAACTTCGATTACGGTTTATATGTTGGCATGCGTCGTTGTGATGGTGTCTTCATGCTAAATCGTGATCTGAACATCTTGAGTCACTCCTCTGAAGATTGCACCAGTTCCGCGGAAGCTGTCCGAAGTGAGGCAAAACGGAACTCGGTTGAAGTCTGTAAGAATTGATCGCCATGTCTCACGCCTTAGAGTAGAACATAAACTTCTTAGGCCCTACACCCATTTAAATTCAGTTCATTTCTGGTTAGAATTAGGAAAATTGTGCTCACTTGCCAAATCATTCGAATTACATGAAAGCCCTTAGGCCGTTGTCTGCTGTCAACTGTCGAACAATTGTGTAAGTCCCCTTGAAATACCAGCAAAATCATATCAAGCCAACTGAGACTATTCGCATTAAAGGAACCTTGGAGTTAAATGCATGATCTATCTCGCAATCTGAGCATGCAAGAAACTTTGTTCAAGAGAGGATAGAGTAGCCGTTGGCGACTTTATTCTGTGTTGGTGTGGTCACGAAAATCACGTCAACAGGTAGCTTCTAATACTTAGAACATTTTGGAGTCTCCTCAAAGCTGGGCGCATACTATACCATAAGCTTTTACTTTTAACGCCTTAGTCAAATTTTACTTATCAATTCCTTGAGGTGGGCGCATTTAAGAAGGTGAACTTTCACTTTTCAAACACTTAGCGTTTTAATCACCTTTTCTCTCCAGGCGCATGCAAGAGGGTAAGCTTTCACTTGGGGGCGCAAATAGGCCATTGAGCTTTTAATTTTATCAACTCCAAGTTCAAGGGCGCATATGGCATGCCCTGCTTTCAATCTTCATGGCTTAGACCATTTTTAATCTTTCCATTTGCTTGGGCGCATTTAAGAGTGGCATCTTCAAATTTCGAAACACTTAGAATATATCTCATCCATCTTCAGCTTAGTGGGCGCATATCATGTGTCAAGCTTTCAATCTTTTTTAACCATCTTGAAGTCTTCTCTTGGTCAAAGGGTGCAAACATGGCCTAGAGCTTCAAATTTCTTGACTTGGACAAATTTTGTCTCCTATGAATTTCTTTTTGAAAGCGCACTTGGGAGTTAATGCTCTTGGGCGCATATGCAAGGGTCTGGTTTCAATTGGGGGCGCATTTGAGAGGGGTGGCTTTCACTTTGGTACTTAGTAACTTTTCAAACGTTTTCTTATCCTTCCAGGTGCATATGATAGGTTGAGTTTTCACTTTGAGGGCGCATTTTGGTATGCTTGCTTTTAATTTTCCACTCTTGACATTTCTAATTCAACTCTAGCCTGGGCGCAAATAAGAGGTCTTGCCTTCAATTTTGAACACTTAGGATATTTTCATCTTCCAAGTTCATGGACGCAAATCAATGGGTTTGCTTTCAAATGGGGGCGCATTTGAGAGGGGTAGCCTTCACTTTCTACACCTTAGAATATTTTTTATGCTCCTTCCAAGTCTAGGCACATCCAAGGCCCTCTACTTCCAATTTTTGTACTTAGAAGAATTTCAAAGTGGTTAAGGCACATCCAGGCGCATATCATGGGTCAAGCTTTTAATTTCGACACTTAGAATATTTTTTATAGTCCCATCTCCTAGCAAGGGCGCAAATAGCATGTTGAGCTTTCAATTTTATCAACTCAAAGCTCAAGGGCGCATTTCAGTGGGCTTTGAGTTTAACGCCTTAGTGATATTTTCAATCACTTTTCTTGACCCTAGGCGCATACCACACCTTGGACTTTCAATTTGTATGCCTTAGTCAATTTCAATTCCTCTCATCCCTCTCAAAGTTAGGCACAAATCCACTCCAGAGCTTTCAATTTTGACCACTTGATAAAATTTATCCTCCAAGTCCCTAGGCGCATGTGGAGAGGTCTTCTTCAAATTTGTAACACTTTGACCTTTCATTTTTATTTGCCTTGGTAGAATTTTCATCTGTCTTTAGCCTTTTAAGGCGAATTTTGATGCTGGACTTGAAAAATTATCAAACTTGGTGGATTTCATGCCCTTTTGCTAAATTTAGAGTGATTCGCTCATGCTTGCCCTAACTTGCCCTAACCCTGCTATTTTTAGAAAGTTCCTCAAAATTTTGCATTTTGAACTGATTCCTGACTCCGAAAGGCTGATTTTGTTTTGTGTTGACTTTCGGGATGTGCTTAAGCTGTCGGGGCCTGATACCTGCCTGCACCTGTTATTTTTAGCAACTTACTAAAAATAGCAATTGCTTAGAATGTCTTCAAATTTCACGTGTTATTTGCCTAAGTGTGGTGAAAATGGTTGGATACTGCATTTGTCGTGTTTTGCCCTTGAATTTAGGAAACCCTAATTCCTCTGCACCAGCCTGCTAAAAGTAGCAAGTGTCTAATTTTCCATCCTCTGCAACTCCATTTGTCTTGAAATTCGTGCCATGGGGTCCTCATCACCTGCTTGACTTGTTCATACTGAGACTTCGTGCTGACCTACTATTTCTGGCATGTTTTTGAAGTGGCTTACTATTTATAGCAGTTGCTTGATTTAGGACTTCCTTAGCTCCGTTCGACTCGAAATTTGAATGCTGTGATCCTCGTTGGTAAACTTGTCTGTCCACACTGGCGCATGAAGTTGACTTTCTATTTATAGCCGGTCTCAGGAACGCCTTACTAAAAATAGTAAGTGCTTCGATTGCCTCCAAATTTTGCCAGCAGACTCCTCGGAAGATGCTGATTGTGGTGGGATACTTCAATTTTGGAAATTTTGACGTTCAACCCCTCACTTTGAGTCCCAAAGCTCGAAACCCTAATTCATCTTGCATGTGCCTCGAACGAGCTCTATTCAATTCCATTTCGATTGCATGTTACAGTGTTCGTGATTTTGAAGTGTCGGGCAGCTGGCAAAGTGGTACTTGCTAAAAATAGAAAGTGGCTGAAAAGGTGACCAATCGATTGCCAGATGATTTTGCATGTCAAACCGCCCGAGGGATCTTGAAAAACCCAAAAAAACCCAGAAAAATCATCAGCACGCAAGCACGGGCTAAAAATAGCAAGTTTCTGAAAAGTGACCAGTTCCGCTTGCATGTTACACCATTGCGAAGCTCTCGGAAAACCCAGAAAGATTATGCCGACATGCACCGAGAAAAGTTGCATGCAAACCCTAATTATAGCCTCTGAAGGCTAAGTACTGAAAAATGTCGTCCTGTCTTGCATGTCATATCACTGCGAAGGTCTCGAAAAACCCACAAAGAATCTCCGGACATGCACTCGAAAATTTGGCATGCAACCCCTGAAAATGGGCCTCGAAGGCAGAACTGCTAAAAATAGCAAGTCGTCCGTTTCTGCTCAAATTTTCCAATGATGAGTTCAAAGTGCTCAGAATGTAGTGCAGTTGTCAAAACGTGAAAATCTCAAGAAAAAAAAAACCCTAAATTGACACTTACTAAGAATAGAAAGTTGGTAGAATTCAGTGAAAATCTAGAGAGAGCCTGCCTGAAGTATCCTAACCACCGTGCTAGGCTCAGAAGTTGATTAGCCAACACAATTTGACCTCAAAGTAGCCTGAAGAATGTAAACTCTAATTCATTAGAACGCTTCAGACTTAGCCAAAATTTAAACCTAGGTCAAATGGTAAGTACACTAGATAGAAAGGAAGAACAGACCAGAGAGGGACAGACCGAAAGACCCAAACCAAAAGACCCGAATGAAGCAAAAATTAGGGGGTCCCATTTGAATGGGGTGATGTGTGAAAAAGGTCACAACAAGACCCTACTCAAGGGCGAATTTAATACACTGAATAGTGAAACCTCTCCTTGATACAAATGAATATAATTCTCCTTGAAATCTGATCTGCTGCTAAAGATGGCGATCTACTGCTAAAGTGTGAACTTCTTCTTGGAAAGTGTGAATCGGATTGAGAATGAATTGATGATCAAATGGAGGATCTTCACCTTGCATATATACCAATCTAGGTGACCTCTTCTCTAGGTCGACCTCTAGAAAGAAATAAAATGTTATTTGTAAATCAAGGCCGACCTGCCTTGAGGATTATTTATTTTAAATTTAAATTTAATTATGGAGAAAATATCTCTTGCCGCTACAAACATTAACACTCCCTCTTAGCTAGGGAGGTATTTTCCAAATATCCTCATCATGGAGTCTCTCGAAATGACGCTCATAGTGGTTACACCCATTATGGAAAAACCACATCTCAGTCTCAGAGATGTACAAGGTTTCAACACGGATTCTCTCAACGTGATGTTGTCATGGAGTCTCTCAACATGACATCCACCATGGCTACTCCCATGTTTGGAAACAAACATATGTACAAGTGTTCATCACGGAGTCTCTCAACATGACGTCCACAATGGCTACTCCCATGTGTGGATAACACAAGTACAAGGGTCCATCACAGAGTCTCTCAACGTGATGTCATCATGGAGTCTCTCAACATGATGTCCACAATGGCTACTCCCATGTGTGGAAAGAAACGCATCTTCGTCTCAGAGATGTACGAGGGATTTCACCTCATATTTCTCTGTCTCAGAGAAATATGCATTATAGCAAAGCTCACTGATGTTGAGTCTCCCTCTCGGAAAGGGCGACATTCTCCACTACCCCAAGCTTGTCCCGAAAATGTGCAAACTTCACTCTGGAAAGAGGCTTGGTGAGAATATCAGTCGTCTGATCATTAGTGAAAATGTACTTGAGTTGAATTGCTTTCCTCAGCACCATATCTCTGATGTAATGATACTTGATCTCCACATGCTTTGTCCTATCATGAAACACTGGATTTACTGAGCACTTCACATAGCTTTGATTATCACAATGAATCATAGTCGGCTCTAATGTTTGCCCAAACAATCCTGCAAGGAGCTTTCGAAGCCACACTGCTTTTCGAGCTGCCACACATGGTGCAATTTATTCACCCTCTGCAGTGCTTAGTGCCACAGAAGCCTGCTTCCTGCTACACCAAGAAATCATGGCAGACCCCAAACTGAAGAAACATCTAGAGGTGCTCTTCCTATCAGTTACACTCCTGGCCCAATCAAAATCAAAATAGCCTTGTAACTTTAGATCTTCACAAGAAGTATATCTCAAGCCATATCCCACCATCCCACGCAAGTATCTCAGAATATGCTTTGCTGCAACTAGATGTATTTGTCTTGGCTCACACATGAATTGACTGAGAGCACTCACTGCATAGCAAATGTTTGGTCTAGTGTTGACTAGATACATCAATGATCCAATCAATTGTCTATACATGGTGGGATCTACCAAATTTGAATCAGCTGTTACGTCACTCAACTTCTTCAAGTTTGTCTCCATAGGTGTAGACATGGACTTGCAGTCCATCATCCCAAATCTCCTCAAGATGTCTATAGTGTATTTTCCTTGACTTAGAATAATCTCATTAGGTATTTGCCACACTTCCAATCCCAGGAAGTAATGCATGAGACCCAAATCCTTCATCTCAAGCTCAGAGGCTAACTCTTTCTTGCATTTGACAATGAGATACTCTGCTCCAATGAGAAATAAATCATCAACATAAAGAACCAATATCAAAGCCTCAACATCAACTATCTTGAAGTAAAGATTGGAATCTGCATCATTCTTGGAGAATACCAAGCTCATCAAATATTTATCAATCCTTTCATACCATGCACGAGGTGCTTACTTGAGGCCGTACAATGCCTTCTTCAATTTGCATACATGAGACTCATTCCCATGAATCACAAAACCATCTGGCTGCTCAATGTACACTTCTTCAATCACACCATTAAGGAATACAGTCTTTATGTCCATTTGATGTAACTTCCAGCCTTTAGCGGATGCAATAGCAATAATTGTCCTAATAGAAGTGTATCGAGCAACAGGAGCAAATGTTTCCTCAATCTATTCCCTCCTTCTGAGAGAAGCCTCTTGCCACAAATCTTGCCTTATGTTTCTCAATGCTACCATCAGCTGCATGCTTGATTTTGTAGAGCCATTTGGAAGAAACTACTGATTTCCATTCAGGTCTCGGAACAACATCCCATACAACATTCTTAATGATGGATTGATACTCTTCTGTCATTGCATCTCTCCATACCTGCTGGTTGGATGCCTCCTCAAAATTGGAAGGTTTAGAATCAATGATGTGACTCATCAATGCCACATAACCTGGAAACTTTTGTGGTCTCTTGCTTTCCCTAAAGGTGCCTCGAGGAGTTGCATACTTTTATGCCTCTTGCATAGTTTGTCGAGCCCATAGAGGCCTCTTCCAACCTACTGCAATGTCTCTAGGCCCATCAGTTGGTTCTATAGGATCAACTAGATCAATAGTCTCGGCCGGTTCATTGGACTCCCTCTGAATGTCAAGAGTATGATCAGGAGATATGCCCATATCCTGAGGAGTCTCCTGCTCTTCACTGTCTATCTCCATGTAAGACCCTTTAGATCTTTTGAAGGCTACTTCCTCTTCAAAGGAGACATCCCTACTGATCTCAATCTGCTCCTGCCCTAGAATATAGACTCTATAGGCCTTTGAAGACTCACTGTATCCCACAAATATACCCTTCTTGCCTGAAGGTTTTAGCTTTGATCTTTTATCCTTAGGTACATGAACGTAAACAGTACAACCAAAAATTCTTAAATGACTAACCTCAGGTTTCACACCTGTGAAGGCCTCTTCAGGAGTCATGTTTCCCAATATTCAATGAGGGCTTCTATTCTGAACATACACGGCAGTTCTGGAAGCTTCTGCCCATATGAAAGTTTGTAAATCTTGATCATGAATCATAGCCTTGGCTGCCTCAACTATGGATTTGTTCTTTCTTTCAGCAACTCCATTTTGCTGAGGGTTGTACGGAACACAAAACTCCCTCTTAATCCCTGCCTCAATACATAAATTACGAAAACCTCCAGAAGTGTATTCTCCTCCATTGTCTGATCTCAGAACTTTAATCCTTTTCCCAAACATATTTTCAACTTGAACCTTGAATTCTTTGAATCTATCAAGTACTTCTTCAGACTCCTTAGATTTCAAGAAGTAAATCCAAGTCTTTCAAGAATAATCATCAATGAAAATCACATAGGACCAAAATCCACTCAAAGATGCCACAAACATTGGTCCACATAAATCAGAATGAACAAGATCTAAAATTCCCTTTGATCTACTGTCACTACTATGAAAGGGACTTTTGATATTCTTACCAAGTGCACATCCTCTACAAATGCCATCGTGCTCCAGTCCAAGCTTAGGAAGACCAATAACCATCTTCTCCATGGATGGAAGGGCTCTAAAGTGTAAGTGAGCAAGTCTCTTGTGCCATAGCTCACTCAAGCTAATAGAGTCGTGCAATAATGCTTGAATTGGACAAATTGATAATCTGTATAGGCTCTCTTGACGAACACCAATTACACAGGCTGCTTTTATACTAGAGTTCTTAGGCCATGCAAGAACTTTCCCTTCAAAAAAGACAACCTTGTACCCTTTGTCCTCCAAAGCTGAAATGGAGACAAGATTTTTTTTTATCCCTGGTACAAACAAAACATCACTCAAATGAAGAGGGATACCTGAATCTAGCTGAAGAGAAGTGGCCCCAGCTCTTTTTACGGAATAACAAGCATCATCTCCGATTATCACTTGCAGGTTAGTCTCTTTCTCTACCAAGTTTGTAAGATGCTCTTGATATCCTGTAATATGCCGTGAAGCACCACTATCAATCAACCAAGTGCCACTATCAGTTGGAACATTGCTTGAAAGAGCAGAGATGAATAGAAATCCCCCCGAGTCATCTCTAGATTCCTTTTGAGGTGACACATCATCAACATCTACAGTAGAGGCATGTTGCTTTGGCTTCGATATGCAATCTTGAGCATAGCAACCATAATTGTCACACCTATAACATTGAATGTGAGAGAGGTCCTTCTTTGGTTCTAGAACAGAATCTGATTTTCGAAGATGATCAAACTTGGGCAACTTAGATCTCCCACTAATGCTTTGAATAAAAGGTTCCCAAGACTGAGGAAGACCATTTAGTGCCAACATAACCAGATCTCTATCTTCAACTATGTCTCCAATAGTGCATAGCTGATCTCTCAACTCAGCAATCTTCATGAAAAAAGGAGATGACTAAATCTCCTTTAGCCATTTTTATATGATGGAGTTGTTGTCTCAAAGCAAAGGCTCTACTGGTATTGCTGATCTCATACAATCCTTGTAGAGCCTCAAACATATCTTTGGTTGTCTTCATCTTGGCAATAATCGGAACTAGATGATCTTTCATGGAGTCTATCATGATCTTTCTAGCCTTCATGCCATTTTTCTTCCATTGAATTTTCTTAGCATCATCGGATGGCTCGGGCACATCATTTTCCACGAAATCTAGAAAATCATTTTCTTCTAAGGCAATAAGAACTCTAAATTTCCAAGAGGTGAAATTTGATGCTCCATCAAGCCTATCTTCGACCTTGACTTCGTTCACCATCTTTGATTCTTTGATAGACTGCCCTAGATAAAAAGATGTCTTGACTACTTAAACAAATCTGATCGGATCTTATGTTTAAACCCGCTCTGATACCATGTTAGTTTTAGACCAGATATGTAAACAAGCAGAAATATAACACACTTAACAAAGAACACAATGAATTACCCAGGGAAAACCCTCCTTCTCGAGGGAGAAAAACCCAGCAAAATATATCTCTTATATATTGAAAGAATAAAAGCAGAAATCTACTTACAAGTCAGACCCTACTCAAGGGCGAATTTAATACAATGAATAGTGAAACCTCTCCTTGATACAAATGAATATAATTCTTCTTGAAATCTGATCTGCTACTAAAGATGGCGATCCGTTGCTAAAGTGAGAACTTCTTCTTGGAAAGTGCGAATTGGATTGAGAATGAATTGATGATCAAATGGAGGATCTTCACCTTACATATATACCAATCTAGGCGACCTCTTCTCTAGGTCAGCCTCTAGAAACAAATAAAATGTTATTTGTAAATCAAGGCCGACCTGCCTTGAGGATTATTTATTTTAAATTTAAATTTAATTATGGAGAAAATATCTCCCGCCGCTACAAACATTAACAACTCTTGGACGGCTTCTAAGGTATTGCAGTTGGTTCACGCTGATTTATGTGGTCCAATGAATACTTCTTCAGTCATTGGTTGCAGGTATTTTTTGTTATTTGTTGATGATTTCAACAGAAAAATGTGGTTGTATTTTTTGAAAAACAAATCAGATGTGTTTGGTACATTTCAGCAATATAAGGCCTTAGTTGAAAAAGAGTTTGGTTCTCCTATAGTCACTCTTAGGTCTGATAATGGAGGGGAATTTTGTTCTTCTGATTTCTCCACATTCTGTGCTGCACATGGCATTAAGCACCAACTTACCACTCCATACACCCCACAGCAAAATTGCACCATTACAGAAATGGCTCGTTCTATGATGGAGCATAGACATGTTCCCAAGAAATACTAGGTTGAAGCAGTTTATACTGCTGTCTATCTTCTGAACCGATCTCCAACTCATGCGGTGAAGAGGATGACTCTTGAAGAAGCCTGGTTGGGACGTATACTCACTGCAAAACTAAGATCAAGTCTAGTAGTAGTGAGATAGATGAGGCTGCCTACTAGTTGCCTGAATGCGAATTGGTTATACAGACTCAAATTGGGCAGGTTTTGTCGATGACAGAAAGTCTACTTCAAGGTATGTATTCAGTTTGGGTACTAGTGCAGTCACATGGACCAGCAAGAAGCAGCAGGCAATGGCTCTTTCCTCGACTAAAGCTGAATATCGAGGAACTGTTACATAAGCTTGTGAGACAGTTTGCCTTCGAAGGGTGCTTTCAGACATGCAAATGTCTCAAGCAGGGCCTTCTCCCTTGTATTGTGACAATCAAGGAGTGCTCAAACTCGCCAAAAATTCAATCTTCTATGAAAGGACAAAGCATGTTGAACTCCATTGTCATTTCATCCGCTAGCTTGTCGAAAATGGATCAGTTGTTTTGTAGTATGTTCCGACAAAGGATCAAACTGTCGATATTCTCACCAAGTCTTTGAGCTTGGATAAGTTTGTTAGATTGAGGGGGCATCTTGGTGTAGTTGATAGATTGAGCATTAAGGGAGGGTATTAGAATTATAGAAGTTGCTATTTTAATGCTCATCGTATCTGTAACGCTCATCACGTACAAGTAATTTTGCTGTGTAACGCATGTTACTTTGTAACATGCTATTTTCTGCTTCTGTTACTGGCTCCAATCACGTCTCCATGATTGTCAATCGCCTATCATTGTATTCTATATATTCTTTCCTCTATAAATAATATCTCATTCAATTATTTACCACATTCGTGTGTTTTGTTTATTATTTTCACATCCAAGTCCCATTATGATCCAACTTCCAATGTGCATTATGGATATTGTGTGGTTTATATTATTTGAAATTATTAGGTATTTACATGGTTTAAATAGATAAGACATTTATTATATATGTTTGATCATATGAGTTATATTTCAATATTATCTAACATGATTGCAGGACTTAAACCAAGATTTGCCCAGCTTAAAGCATTTAATTGTTAAGTTGTAACCCTAACTGCATTAAACTTGTGATTCTAGAGCAAGAATTAGGGTTATCCCAAAAGGGGACATTACAAAAGTAAACCTATGGGTAAAGACTTGAGGCTGTGTTTTGGCCAGACTGCGACTGTCCTGTTCTTGGGTAATTCTTTGGCCCCAAGTTGACATCTATACCTTCTTAAGGAAGCTTTCTCCTTTTGTCTATTCTGTGAGACCTATTTTCTAGCAATATTATAGTCATTCTCGCTGATGTTCTTGTTGATGTGTTTTTCGTGACCGCACCAACGCAGAATAAAGTTGCCAACGGCTACCCTATTCTCTCTTGATCAAAGTATCTAGCACGCTAAGATTGCGAGAGAGTTCATGCGTTCAACTCCAAGGTTCTGTTGTGACCTTTTCACACATCGCTCCATTCAAAATGGGGAGCCCTAATTTTTGCTCCATTCTGGTCTTTTGGCTTGGGTTTCTCTCTCTCTCTTTCTCTGTCTCTTTTCTGATGTCTGCCTTTCGAGGATTGTCCCCGTCATTGAGCTTAAACAAATGAGATTTGGCCAAGTCTGAAAATTAGGGTTTCATCTTTCCTAGTCGGTCCAAGGTCGAACAGAGTGAGTAAATTGAAAACAGAGTTTAACATTGTTGTCAGTATGCTCCCAGCAGGTTCTCAGCAAATTTTCATCAGATTCTGAGGTACTTACTATTTTTAGTAAGTGTGTAATTACAGGAAATCCGTCAGCATTTTCGAAATTCCGGCTGTCACTGCATTCAGAACACATCAGGCTGCTCATGTGCAAAATTTGAGCTGAAACGGACGACTTTCTATTTTTAGCAATCCAGCTTCTGAGACGAATTTCAGGGCTTAGATGCAGAATTTTCCTTTGCATGTCGGCATATTCCTTCTGGGTTTTTCGAGACCTTTGCGGTGGTATAACATGCAGAACGAGACGACAACTTTCAGAGTTCAGCCTTCCGAGGCTATTTTTAGGGTTTGCATGTCAGGGTTTCTTTTGCATGTCGGATGATTCCTGGTGGGTTTTTCGAGAGCTTCGCGATGGTGTGACATGCAAACAAAGATGGTCACTCATTTGGGAACTTACTATTTTTAGCAGGTGCTTCCCGGCAGCCGCCTCCCAGCACTTCAGAATCACGAGCTGATCGCTATGCAACAGAAACGAGAACAAATAGAGATCATTTCATGCGCATGCAAAACAAATTAGGGTTTCCAGCTCCAGGACCCAAAAAGAGGGGTAAAAAGTCAAAAATTTCAAAAACCGGTGTAAACCACCGTGATCAGCATCCTTCAAGCTATTTGCTGGTAAAATTTGAAGTCAAACGGAGCACTTACTATTTATAGTAAGTCATTTTGGAAACAGGCTAAAAATAGCAAATCAGTTGCATGCGCCAATGCAAGCAGGCAAGTCACGTGGTGAGGAGCACCTCTTTCAAATTTCAAATCAAACAGAGTTGTGGAGATATCAGAAGCGAACAGTTACTATTTATAGCAAACCATCTTCAGAAATGGGCCAAAATAGCAGGCCAACTAAAAATAGCAGTGTCGACAAGTTGATGAGGTCGTGAGGATGCAGTGTTTGAAATTTCAGAACAATTTGAGCTTCAGAGATGCAAGAATTGAAGGACTTACTATAAATAGTAAGGCACAGAGACGCTAGCGAAAACGAAGAAAAATGGCTAAGTATTGGACTTCATCCTGCAGTTACCTGAAAATGCGCCCAAGTTGATGACGAAGCATAAAAAAAAATTCTAAGCATAAAAATCCACCTCCTAGGCCAAAATGCGCCCATGCAACAAGGTAGTCAAAGAAAGTCAAGGATCTCTCATCCTCCTGCCTAGCTCAAATGCACCCAAGGGAAGCTAGTGAGAGTTGAAAATATTCTAAGGCAAAAATTCATCCTCCTCACCCCTCAAAATGCGCCCATCCTTCAAGCATAGCAAAATGCGCCCATGCAAGAAGAGAGTCAAAGAAGTCAAAGTTTTTCATCCTGCAAGCATGGCAAAATGCGCCCACCTTGAGAGAGTTGATAGCAAAATTTTCTAAGTGCTGAAGTTATCCTCCACCACCCCCTAAATGCGCCCATCCTGCACATAGGTGGAAATGCGCCCAAAGAGAAAGAAGTCAAAGGAGTCAATGAAACTTGTCCTCCTACATATGCAAAATGCGCCCAAAAGAGGGCATGTAAGGACAAAAACCAAGAAGTTGAAGAGTCACATGCTAGGCGTTTCATCCACCACATATGCCTAAATGCGCCCATCCAGCAATGAAGTCAAAGAAAGTCAACATCTCTCATCCTCTAGCCATGCTAAAATGCGCCCAAGGTGGTGAGTGTTATAAGGTGTTAGAAAAATTTTCCAAGGTGTAGTCTTTGATTTTCCTCCAAGTGCTATGCGCCAAGGGTGGTAAAGTGAAGTATAGGATGATGTTATGGGAATTTCTCCTAAGGCGTTGAAATTTTCAAAATGATAAATTTTTCCTAAGGCATTGAAGGTGTTAGAGGATAAAATGTGCTAAGCGCCTTCATGAAGATTTTCTAAGTAAGGCTGATGATTTTTCTCACAGGCAAAGATGAGCAAGATTGAATAAAAATTTCCAAGGCAAAATTTCTCTAAGGCAAAATTTCCAAGATGATTTAAAATTTTCTAAGGCAAAGTATTTTCCTCCTTAGAAAATACACCTAGAACTCAAGGTGGTGAATTCTTCTTCTTGAAGCACGAGCAGGTCTTCCCGGAGATAAAGTCAGAGAATGATGGTAATGCAGGATGATTCAAATTTCTCAAGTTGGAGCAACACAGGATGATCACAGATGAAGAACGGATTTAAATTGATGAAGTAATATTTTTCTAAGGTTCAAAATTTAAAAATTAAATGAACCCATTCGTTGGATACCCATGGATTCGACGCGTTCTGGAGAAAATTTTCTTCTGGGTATTGAACATTTGTGATGATAGATGAATTTCCATGACTTCGGCACTTCGCCAATGCTTTTTGGTTGAAGAATTTAATCAGTGCTCAAATTGTGAAATTTCCTAAGGAAATTTTTAAAATCTTCTAAGGCAAATTTGAATAAAACGACTTTTGAAAAGAAAATGATTCGAATGATGAATTCGAAATGAGTTGCCTAGATGATTTTGATCTAGTTCTTCACAAATGAATTTTCCAGAGCTGAAGAGAAGTACAATTCGAATTCAAGTGGCAGAACAACGGCTGGTAAATTAAAAGGATGAATTTAAATTAAATTTT
Source organism: Sequoia sempervirens (assembly GCA_007258455.2). NCBI lineage: Eukaryota > Viridiplantae > Streptophyta > Pinopsida > Cupressales > Cupressaceae > Sequoia > Sequoia sempervirens. The sequence goes on along the minus strand of VDFB02387736.1, from coordinate 755,274 downwards.
TTTGAAAGTAAATTAAAAGATGCTAGTCAAAGTTGAACTTCTAGAAGAACAAGATTCCGATGTCGAGAGACAAGTGTCAGAAATACCAGAGAGGGAAAATTCAAATTCTTGAAGTGGAGTAGTGGAAATTAAATGTACTGGCTATAATTGGCTCCTTCTAAAATTCGATTTTTGGCTATAAAATTGAGAAGTTTCTCACTTGTTTTTCACAGTTGAAGAATTCGAATTTGCTCTGAAGATTGTTGCTGAGTATTGCTGAAGCCTAAGAAGTTCGAAATTTTGCCAAGTCTGAGAGTTGCTGAGTGAAAGGCATTGGAAATTTGCTATTGCTGAAGTTCGAAATTGCTGGAGTTAAGGACGCCTTGAGTTGCCAGTGCAAGTGAGTAAAGTTCGATTTGAAGAAGATTATATTGCTGAAGCTGGGGACGCCTTGAAGTAAGAAGAGTTAGTGAAGGGCGCACTTGCTGATTTGCTGAGTGTGGAATACGAATTTTCAAAAGTTCAATTTGCTGTTAGAAATTTGCTGAAGGTTGAGCTTGCTGATTTGAAGCTTGCTAAGTGATTGAAGTTCGAAATCTTGTGAAGGAGAAGTTGAGGTTTGCAGAAGAATTGAATGTTGCAACTTCTCAAATTTTAAAAAGTCGGCTGGCAGCCCTGCAAGGTATCTTATTTATTTTTCTAAGATAAATTGCTGATGAATGTTTATTGTCCTACAGATGGCTGAGGCAAGGGCGACTGGCAAAGATAACAATGGTGCATCCAGACAGGCTGTGATCAAGAAACTGAGCAAAACATTCATGCCAGAGTCAAAGTTCATTTCGAAGTTGGGCAAGCTGAGTAACACCAACTTGGGCTCCGTCAACCTAGAGGCTTTCAAAAACAGAATGTTGGGGATTGGAAGTCATCGACCTTCGACCACTTCGCACAATATTGTTCGAAGCGGATTATATGCAGCTACTGGTTTCCCACCAGCCATTCAGTGTTCGGAGCTGATGATGGAGTGCGCCAATTATTATGAGAAGGACCACAGATCGATCATGTCACCAGATGGACAAGTGCTCGCCAACCTCACTCCTGCTGCCATTGGTGAAGCTTTCAGGATTCCGGTGCACAGGAATATGGTTTACAAATCCAGAGAGCGAGCTGAGCGGATGTATGCTTCTGCATTCGAGAGATGCATGGAGACAATCAACACTCACTGGATGAGTAATCCTAAGCCTTCTCGTACGAAGCTGCCGAAATAAATTATTGCAGATGACTTAAAGCAGGAATATTGTGACCTCATTATGATGCTGAGCAGGGTTGGTGGTTGCCCACAGTCCTTTATTTTTGAGCCATGGATGTTTCATTACATCAACCTCGTGCTGGAAGGGAAAGATTACGTCAACTGGGCTGTGATGATCAGTGACAATTTGCACGAGCAGCTCCTGAGCCTGAAAAGAACAAAAACATTTTATATGAGCTCTTACGTCATCTACATGCTGGCTCGTATGACGAAGTATAGAGGGATTTCTTACAAGGAACCTGTCGGTTGTGGCTCTCACCAGTTTAAAATACATGAGGCTTGTCCGCAGTTACACTTGGCAAGTACCACTCATTACAAGCGTGTCAATGACGCCTTCACCATGCACATTACGAGATTGCTTCACGAGAAGATGCATCACAGAATCTCGAGGGAGGCCCAGGAATTGATTGAAAGGTATGGGTGCTGGTTTATTCAGTTTCCGAAGTTTTCTTACATAAGGCTGCAAGGTTTTTCATCATATCCATATAGGCTGCCTAAGTACCCAACCAATAGAATTTTAATGTTAGAGATATCTAGGCAATTGGTTGCCTACGATAAAATTCAGAAGAAAAAGAAGAAGGGAGGTGTTGACTTCCCAATTGTCATGGGCAACTCGGATGAAGTGTGTCCTTCATTACAGGCAGCTAGAGAAGCCGAGAGTGAACTTCAGTTCTATCACTTTTCATATCACACCAGCCGACAGCACTATGACCCGCATAACAACATCAAATGGGTACTGTCAGAGGAGTTTAAACACAAGGCAAGTATTGAGGATTATTGGGCTGATGCATCAGACGAGGCTGAGGTCAGGAAAAGAATGTTCTCTCGGTTGCCAATTAACATGATTAGGGAGTGTGAAGTTGTTCCAGTACCAGACCAGGTGAATGAGGACATGGACGTTGTCCATCCAGATTATGCAGCAGTAAGAGATACTCCACTTCCACTCCCGGATTGGTCAGAACCAGAGGTTGCTAACTTGGACACTCTCCATTCCAGTTTTGACATTTACTAGAGCATGGGTTGACAGGCGGGTGAGCAGATTGAAGAGTAGGTCGATTGCTTTGACTTACAATTTGATGGGAGATCACAGGACACCCACCACCGGCAGGAAGAAACAAATCACACGAGGTCCAGAATCTAGAAGGAAAGAGCCAGTTCGGCAGGAGCCCGTTCAGTCGGAACCTCCAAGAGTTGCAGTTGAATCACCCACGCCATTGGAGACACGTTCTCCAAGTATACAGGAGGTTTCTTTATTTGCTGATCAAAGGAATGCATTGAATCAGGTGCAAGTGGTACAGGAAAATAATCAGCCACCACGGAGGAGAGTCAGTTGGCCAGAGTGTCAACGCACCTAGTAGAGTTGATCAGCAAGATGATGAGGGGACTACTACTGACCCTCAGTTTCAGCAAGAGTTAGAGACGGCTTTGGAGGATGATGATGACATAGTTTCAGGAGATACTCAGCCACTTCAGGATGATGAGCCTCACCAGAATGATGTAGAAGTTGAACCAATTCGAGAAGTAGAGGCACAAGAGCAGCAGCCATTTGATATACAATATACAGTACCTGATTGGCTCAGAGATAGGATGAGAAGAAGCCCTAGCGAAGAGATTGATCCAGCAGTTGAAATGGAAGAGTTTTTGAACAGGATCAGCGCACCTCCACAAAAGAAGAGAGCACGGAAGTTTTCAAAGATATCAACTGATGAGGATGGCTCTCGCACCCTTCACGTAGTCGTGCCACAGGTTGATTGTGACCGAGATGAAGCAGTGCCAGAAAACTACGTGGTCACAACTTTGGAGTTAGGATGCCCCACAGGTGCACAGATTGTAGAGGAATGTGATAACTCCTACCTCGCCCTCAAAGATAGGTTATTCAAGAAGGAAGGAAAGTATAAGAAGTTAAAAAGAGAACACAAGGCCTTGGTTGAATATGTCCAGCAGTTGTCTCGTTCTCGAGGGCAGGAGATTCCAGTGATAGAGCCTCCAGCGGAGATACCTAGAGAATCAATCAGTGGCTTGATGGAGTTAGGGAAGATGGCACAGGAAGCAGACAAGTGGGTCACAGGAGTTCGTGCTGAGACAGAGAAGTTCATGGAGGACCTTGCTTTTGCTTTTTAGCAGGCCTCTAGTATTTTGGCACGGATGGAGGCAGTTGATCAGGCTAGGGAGATGCTTCCGTCTATCAGAGCAAAGTAATTCAGCGTCTTGAGGCATTGAGGCATGTTCCTTTGCGATTGCTGATTGATGGAGGAGTCATTCAGGAGAATGACAGGTATGACTTTTCTAGATGGTATTCTTCAGCAATCACCGGACGTGGTATCTTCGACGCAGCACAGGCGGATTCAACCAGGGTACAGAAGGCTATGGCCAATATCATTGATGGAATCCAGAATACTTTCGAGGCCATATTTGCTAGGCGGTTGAATCCAGATGAGGTAAATGTTGATAATTTGAGGGGTAGGCTGGTGCCTTTTTTTTCAGAGGTAAAGACCTTCGTACAAGATGATTTTGAAAACACTTCTACTTTCTCCACCTTGATCCAGAGCACGCAAGATTCCTTAGTTGCTTGGAGAAGATCTTGTGCAAGGCATGAATCGTCAGTTACAGTATTGGAGTTCCAGCTTGATTGCATTCCACCTATTTCGGTTCAGGAGGTTGAGGCTGTACTTGGCAGATTCGTCGAGTTTGCAGCCAGAGAGAAGGAGAATGGGAATGCACTTCTGGATGATGATCTTCTAGAAGACTGATTGTGGGCATTAATTGCCTTTACTATTTTGGGAGTGAGTGGGAATCTTTGCTCATTTATTGCACCACTCCCCGTTCTGGCAGTTTTTAGGGTTAGGGCTGAGGTGGCTTAATCTTAGCCACTCTTTTAATTGTAATCTTAGCCGTCCATTGGACTGGGCTACCTATAAAAGGGGGAGTCCCCCTCATTTGTACCTCATTAGATTAGAATCAGAATTGAATTAGATACTAGAGATTAGACAGTAGACATTGGGCATTAGCATTAGAGGCTAGAGAGTAGAGCATAATAGACATTTTGGAGAAGAAAGAAAGTTTTCCCTTTGAAAACTTTTGTGGAGATTGTTGTGTAACACTTTCATGATAATAGATCTTTTCATTGATGGTGGAATTCGTCTTTGTCATGAATAGCTAGCAAGGTCTCTTCTTCCTTTCGGATCCAAGTAGCATAATTTTCATTTCATGCAAGTAGTTTATTTTGATGTGTGGTGTTTTATTGAGGTAGCTTCATTTCATTCCATACCACTAGCAGCTTGTTGACGGCAAGTTCGCCTTGCATGGTTGACTGGAAATTATCTTGAGTTTAACTTCGATTGTGATTTGTATACTTATATGCGTCGTCCTGATGGTATATGTATGCTAAATTGTAATTTGAATATCTTTCGCTATCCCTTTGAAGATTGCACAAATTTTGTTGAAGCTGTCCGACGTGAGGCTAGGTGAAATTCGGTCGAAGTCTGCTGAAATCGAGCTCCATATATCCTGCATTTAGAATAGAATATAAGTTTCTTAGGCCCTACACTCATTTACTTTCGCACATTTCTGGTTAGCTCTAGGAAAACGTACTTATTGCCAAATCATCCACATTATACAAATCCCCTTCAAATCATCCATCTACTGTTAACTGCAAGAAGCCTGAACAATTGTGTAAGTCCCCTCGTAAGAACACAGCAATTCACATCAACCAACTGAGGGTATTCTAAGTATTCGGAACCTTGGAGTTGAACGTGCGAACTTTCTCACAATCTTAGCGCACGGAATACTTTGATCAAGAGAGAACGGAATAGCCTTCAAACTATTTTGTTCTGCTGATTGGTGCGGTCACAAAAATCACATCAACAGGTTCCTTTAATGCGAACAGACTCAGTTGGCTCAATGTGATTTGCTGGTATTTCAAGGGGACTTACGGAATTGTTCAACAACAGAGGAAGGGGTTTTCACAATTCGACAGATTTATCAATGAAGCACGGGTTTCCTATTCTAACCAGAAAGTACTGAATTTAAAGCAGTTGCAGGGTTTAGAGAGTCTAAATCTATTCTAAGGCGTGGGACATGGCGATCAATTCTCACAAGCTTCAACCAGGCTCTGCTTTGCCTCGCTTTAGACAGCCTCCACAGAACCGGTGCAATCTTCAGAGGAGTAGCTCAAGGTGTTCAAATCACAACTTAGCATGAAAATACCATCACAATGACGCATATAAACATACAAATCATGATCGAAGTTAAGTATACAATATTCCAATTGACCACACAAGGCACATTCACCATCAGCGAACACACTAGTGGTATGGATAGACGAAGTTTTCTCAAATTGAAGACCACATTCCACAATTAACATCTACTTGCGTGAAATGAAATTACGCTACTCTACGCTACTTGAAGTAGAAGGGATGAAGAAACCTCGCTAGCTATTCATAACAAAGATGAATTTCACCATCAATGAAAAGATCTTTTATTATGAAAGTTTTACACAACAATCTCTTGCAAAAGTTTTCAAAGGAAAACTTTCCTTCTTCTTCAACTACACTATCAATCTATACTAAGCTACTTCTAAGTTGTCCCTCTACTCTATGTCTATCGTCTAACTCTAAGCTAATGAGATACAAATGAGGGGGACTCCCCCTTTATATAGCTGGCCAAGTCCAACGGACGGCTCAGATTACAATCGGCTGGATGGCCCAGATTGTGCCACCTTAGCCCTAAACAAGATTCACCCTAAAAACCGCCACGAAGAGGAGTGGGGCAATAAATGAGCCATTAATGTCCATCATCCCTCTAGAAGATTCCCGTTTGAAACGCGTTCACACTGTTCTTGATCTTCTTCATGACGTTGTTCTTCAACTTCTTCTTTGTCTCTTGAGTTATACTAAGTCTCAACACTTAGCCATTTTTCGCAACTTTTCTTCCTTCGAGGTTGAAATGTATTCGTGGAGTACTTGCTTCATCTTCTTAAGTCGTCATCGTTTGGTCTCGACGTTTCTCCTACAAAACAAGCAAGGAGAAGAGCATTAGAACACTTCATAATATAAACTCAACCTACTTACCAGGATTTTCATGTTTTAATCTCCAAGGGTTCATCATTTTTCTCTATCCAACTTTGCTTTCTTCATGATTTTTCAACATCTATAGGCTGGGGCATATAACATCTACACAACAAATTTCATCATCAAAGGGAGAATTTAAGAGATGCATTTTAAAATCATCTTTCGAGAGTGTTAACTTCAACTGCATCATCTTCAAGGAATACAACACCGAAGTTAAAGCTTCGAGCTTGCAGCACTTCAATCTCAGCACTCTCCCAAAAGAAAAATCGATCATAGCTCCTTCATTTCAGATTTTACTTCAGCAACTTCAGAAATTTATCTTCGGCAACTCGAACTTCTTCAACTTCAGAGATTCCTCAGCAACATTCTTTTTCAAATCGAAATTTCTTCAACAACCTCCAGCTTGCACTCTTCAGCAATCTTCAGCTTCAGCAATGTGGTCCTTCAAAATTTTGAACTTCTTCAACAGCTGCAGCCTCAGCAACTCACTCCAATATCAAACTCAGAGCAAATCGATCTTCTCCAGCTGGTGAAGAGAAATGAATAAACACTCAGCTCTTATAGAAAAATCGAATTCTAGAAAGAGGCTAAGTTTAGCCAGTACATTAAAGCTCCACTACTTCTCAGCAAGAATTCGAATTTCCCTCCTCTGGTATTTGCAACACTTGTCATCCGACGCTTGGAATCTTAATCTTCTAGAAGTTCAACTTTGATTGGCATATTTGGCATTTAATTCAATTTCGAAAAATATCCACTTTAAATTCATCTCTTAACACATTTTATTCCCCAGCTGGAGCTCTGTCATTTTAATTTTAATTTCATTCACCTCTGAGGCTCTGGAAAATTCATCCTGTGAAGAACTCAATCAAAATTATCTAGGCAATCCATTTCAAATTCATCGTCTGGAAAATTTTATTTTGAAAACGCCTCTTGTTCAATTTGCCTTAGAAAATTTTAAATTTTCCCTTTAGGAAAATTCATAATTCGAGCACCGATTAAATTCTTCATCCGAAAGGCGTTGGCGAAGTGCAAAAGACATAGAAATCCACTTCTCATCGAAGATCATCAGTACCCAGAAGAAAATTTTCTCCAAAACTTGTCGAATTCATGGGTATACAACGAACGGGTTCATTTAATTTTTTAAAAATTTTGAACCTTAGAAAAAATATTATTCAATCAATTTAAATCCGCTCTTCTCATCTGTGAACATCTTGTGTTGCTCTGACTTGGAAATTTTTTATTGTTCCTGTACTGCCAACATCCTTCTGACTTCATCACTGGCAAATTCATCCATGTTAAGGAAAATTTTATCACCTTCATGTCTAGGCGTATTTTCTTAAGGAAGAAAATATTTTGCCTTAGAAAAATTTTGAATCACTTTGCATTTTTTTAAATTTTCCTTAAGAAATTTTATTCAACTCCACTTACTTGCCAGTGGTGGTAATTTTTTTTATCAATTCACTTGGAGAATTTTCCTTGAAAGCACATCATACTTCAAACTTCCATCACCTTGGGCGCATTTGCTTATCATGAAGGATATACTTTGAATCCACGCCTAACATTATTATTCATTACTTAGCAAAATCATCTCTCAAGTCTAGGTGTATATCATACTTAGAAGAGGACACTTCACATTTCAACGCCATAGGTAACATTTATCTCTCCCTTTTACCTTGCTTACCGCCCTACCTTCAAAATTTACTCTTTACATGGCGCATTTGGTACTTGAAGAGGATGGGCGCATATTACATGTAGAGGAGAATAAAGCTTCGTGACCCTTGAGCTTCTTCCTTTTTGTCTTCACATGGCCCCACTTGGGCGCATTTGGTACTTGATGAAGGATAAACACTTTGACTTCTTCTTTGAATCCTTGACCTCTTCTAAAGATGGGCACATTTGATGCCTCTAGGAGGATGAAACAAGTACTTAGAAAACATTTTGCATGTCATGTCTTTGAGGGCGCATTTAGCTATATGTGAAGGATGAAACTTTGTTGACCCTTTGACCTTCTAACCTTGGGCGCATTCTAGCATGTGTGAAGATGGGCGCATATGGGGGTGAGAGAAGGATGAAACACCTACACGCCTTTGACTTCCTTGTTGACTTCCTCTTAAGATGGGCGCATATTGCCATATGTGGTGGATGAAACCTTTTGACTTGCTAGACATGGGCGCATTTAGCCACAAGAGGAGGACGAGTTTCATACTTAGAAAATTTTCCAACGTAAGACCTCGCATGAGGGTGCATTTCACCTAGGGAGCAGGATGAAGCCTTTGCCTTAGAATATTTCTCTTTTCATGTCTGTGAAGAGGGCGCATTTTCAAGGTGGTGGAGGATGAAACTTCATACTTAGCCATTTTTCCTTTGTCTTCGCCAGTTTCTCCATGCCTTACTATAAATAGTAAGTCCCTTGATTTTCATACTTCAGAAGCTTAGAATGTTTTGAAATTTTGAACACTAGAACTTCATGACCTTGTTAATCTGTTGACACTGCTATTCTGAGCTGGCCTGCTAAAAATAGCATATTTCTGAAGGTGGTTTACTATTTATAGTAACTGCTTGTTTCTAAGACCTCCACAACTCCGTTTGAATTGAAATTCGAATGATGCGCTCCTCATCACGTGACCTGCCCGTTGACATCGACGCCTGTTGCTGATTTTCTATTTTTAGCCAGTTTTTGAAATGACTTACTATAAATAGTAAGTGCTCCGTTTGCCTTCAAATTTTACCAGCGGATAGCTTGAAAGATGCTGATCGCGGTGGTATACACTGGTTTTTGAAAATTCTGACTTTTTACCCCTCTTTTTGGGTCCCGAAGCTAGAAACCCTAATTGGACTTGCATGTATATCAAATGGCCTCCATTTGACCTCGTTTATGTTGCATTGCGATCAGTTTGTAATTATGAAGTGCTGGGAGGCAGCTGCCGAAATGCATCTGCTAAAAATAGTAAGTTCCTGAATAAGTGATCATCTCCGTTTACATGTCACATCACTGCATAGCTCTCGAAAAACCCATAAAGAATATGCAGACATGCAAAGAAAACCCTGACATGCAAACCCTAAAAATAGCCTCCAAAGGGTGAACTCTGAAATTCATTATCTCACTTTGCATGTTATATCATCGCGAAGGTCTCAGAAAACCCAGAAGGAATCCTCAGACATGCATTGAAAATCTCGGCATATAAGCCTTGAAATTCGCTCCGGAAGCTGGACTGCTAAAAATAGACAGTGGTCAGTTTCAGCTCAAACTTTGCCAGTGAGTAGCTTGATGTGTTCTGGATGCAGTGTGACTGTTAAAACTCTGGAAAAATGTTGAGAAAATGCTCTGAATTGCATGCTTACTAAAAATAGTAAGTACCTGGAATTCGATGAAATTTCAGTGAGGGCCTGCTGGAAGCATTCTGATAACAATGTTAGTCTCCGTTTTCAATTTATTCACTTCGTTTGATCACAAATTGGTTGGAAAGTTCAAAACCCTAATTCTATAGACTTAGCCAAAATCTCACATCAAACGAGCACATCCCCAAAAAGACAGACAACAAAAGAGAGACAACGCCAAAACAAACAAAAATCGAGCCAAAAGTCGGAAACAAAGCAAAAATTAGGGGGTCCCCATTTGCAATGGGGCGGTGTGTGAAAAAGGTCACAACAGTTCTCAAAAAAGAAATTAAGCACCAGATTTTTCTTTCAGTAATTCCAGATATAGTTTCTTGCAGTTTCCCAATTTCCACTATAATTCAGATTTTGGAATTTACAAAAGACGTAGTAATATCTAATTTCAGTTTCCAATTCAACCTTATTTTCAGATCTGGGTTTGTAGAATTTATTTCAGATGTTCATGTTTCATTCTCACTTCAGATTACAACTTTCGAAATAGGGGTCATTGTAGATATTTCAAAATTTCCTTATTGTTCAAGAGTACCAGTTTCTTTTCCTGTTTTACGGTTCAGACTTAGATTTTTGAATTTTCCTGCTCCAAACTCAGGGTTCCTATCCTCAGTTCAGAGCAGCTGTAGCAGCTGCAGATGGCTCATAGCCAAATGGTATGCTATGATTGATAATATGTAATATCCTAAATGGAATATTTTATATTATTTGATTTATATATAATGATCAACACAAGAATAAAATCACTGATTATACAGCTCTGTTAGGGTTGAATGTATGTCTTTGAGTGACTAGATTCTGAAATAAAACTGCCACGAAGTCACTGAAAATATCTTTGGAATATCATGAGACAATTGTTAGGTCCACCATTAAATCTTTGACTTATTTAGAACCTTAAACATTTAATGAACTGCAGACTTAAATTATGGCACCCACAATAGATAACACTAGGAGAATATGAAAAGTTACACTTGAATACAAATACCCTTTGAAGCCTTTCTGATATTTTGTAAGTTTCTGGAATATATCTCTCTTTTTATTTGCAGCAAACTATAGATCATGCTAGGTAAGGATTCAGCAGACTTAACCCCAACTTAGCACCGTATGCCAGCTACTAACCTCAATATGCTGTGATCACCTTTAAAACATGTATTGGTAGCAAATAAAAATAAACTATCTTTCTTTCAAAGTTTATCAAACCCTTCCAAGGCTGCAATTAGTCTTCATTTATTACGGCAAGCTATTATAACTACTTGTGTCACAGCATTTGCCGAATTTTCAGCTTGAAATTCAAAATTCGTCGAATTTTTCAAAAATCCATGAATCTCATTTAAAATCGTATGGCCTCAATTTTATTAAAAAAAATTTCAAAAAGCTTTTTCTTTTGGGGAGGGAGGGGGGCGGCGAGGGGGGGAACGGTGTTGTTGGGTTTTCTTAATAAATAGCAGCCGCGACCTAGCAAACAAGGTATCTCTGCTCAAAATTATTTTTGCTGAAATCTCTTTAAAGCCCAACTTTTTGAAGGGCAAGTTTCTGAAACATGATTGGAAGGAGTTTTTGAAGGTCGACGGGAAGCAATTCAGGAGTTTTCAAAGCATTTTCCCACAGCCCACACCTCTGCATCACCCTTTTTGCAAACCTCCGCTCACCGTCCACGTTACGCATGGGTCACCTCTGCGTCACCCATTGCAAGAGACTTCTGCAAGCTCGGATAAGGAAGGTGTCTACATCTCACATCTACAATTTTTTATTTTATTTTTGTTTTCAAAATTTTAGTGTTTTTTGGTTTACTTGTTACTCCGGTTGTACTTTATGGGTGTGAAGTGTGGGGAAGCAGTATGTCAAAGTGCAATTGAAGACAACTAGAAAGAATCTAGAAACATTTAATAACAAGCAGTCTCAAAGTTAAAACCACAGTCCCATATGAAATTCTTTTAGCTGAAATAGGGACTTTTCCATTGGAAGCATCGGCATTAATCCGGTTGATAAGTTATTTAAAGAAGATTGAAAACATGGATAACCACTGTTGGCCTAAAACGGTTATGAAGGAGATGCTAGATCGTAGGAAGAAAACTTGGATGAAACAGAACCACAAGTGGATGAACAAGTGGGACATCAATCTACATGAGTGTCCTAGCACCAATAGTGAAATAAAAAGCTATGTGACTGAAAAATTAAGAACTGCCATGTGGACAAATTAGATTGGGCGAAGAAAAGCATACTACATCAAAGAGTTTAACCTGGCAAAAGATCACGGCGAAAAAATTTATTTAGGTGCAGCTATTAAAGGGAAAGCGAGGTTGTTAGTGGCACAATTGAGGACAAGATCTCATCACCTTAGGTGTGAGACCGGTAGGTGGAAGATACCCAAGGAAACTTGAGAAGAAAGAACTAGTATTTTCTGTAATAAGGGGGTTGTGGAAACGGAATGGCACTTCATCATGGAATGTAGTGCTTACGAGGATATCCGTACTCAGCATGAAAATAGTTTGAAAGTTGACAATATGCACCAGCTATTTGAGGAAGATAAGATTAATCAGATGGCTAGCCTTCTAGTCAAAATTAATAGCAGGAGATCCGATTTGGAAAAGAGCATGAAGACAAATAAGGCCTATTTTGTCTCGGTCCCATAGACTGTTTAGTCTCGTGGACGTCATTAAAATCTTTCCTTCATTCATTCATTCATTCATATAAACTTTTCAATTCTAAAACATGCATGAACTTCAAATTTTTACTGGCAAGAAACATCATGAATTTAAAGATAATCAATTCTAATATTATTAAGGAGTAAGCTACGAAAATTTCGGTTCAATAGTTTTTTATATTTTATAAAATTTGGAATATTTAATATTTTGTTATTTTATTATATTAAATTTATATTAATAAATTAATATTTAATATAGCTAAACTTACTATTATTTTAATTTTAGTAAAACTTCATAACTTTTTTTTATCTGTTTTTAAAATTAAAGTAAAAAATTAATAAATTTTTATTTTATGCTTTTAAAAATTAAAATTAAAATTAAAAAAATTAGTATATTTTATTTTATGCTTTTAAAAATGCAAGATTTTTATTTTGTTTTTAAAGTTAAAATATTTTTTATTTTATGCTTTTAAAATAAAATTTAGTATTTTATTTAGTTTTTAAGTTAAAAATAAAAATTTAATATATTTTGATTTTATATTTTTATAAAGAAAATTTAGTGTTTTTATTTTGTATTTAAAGTTAAAAATAAAAATATGTTTTTTTTTTATGTGTATTAAAAGAGAATTTAGAATATTTTGTTTTTGAGTTAAAAATAAGAAATTTATATATTATGTTTAATGTTTTTTGAAATAAAATTTAGTGAATTTTTTAAATATTATATATTACTTTTCTTTTGAAACATACAGATTGTAAATTTATGGCTCCCAATAAATCGACTGCCAAGGCATGGAAATAAAATTAAATCGACTTGCGATGGTACTAATCTCAAATGTAACAAGTGTCAAAAATCTTTTACTGGAGGTTTGACAAGGGCAATGGACCATTTATTGGTGTTATAGGGGGTCCAGGAGGAGGTGTTACAGCATGTCCAAGTCTTACCCCATAAATGAGAGTTGCTTTAGAGAAAGAACAATCCTCTTCAATTGTAGGGAAGATGAAGAACACACAAAAAAAAAAAGAGAATTGAAGAGGATATGTCTAGATTCACAACATCTATTATGTCTTCCTCTTCTAGCTTACCCAAGGCCACAGGTGTATCAAAAGAGAGTGGAACATTGAATAGCTTTTGAAAACCAGCAGAGAAACAAGTGGATGATGCATTAGCTGATTTGTTTTACACAAGTGCTATTACATTCAATGTAGCGAGAAATCCACATTTTCGTAATGCAATTCAGAAAGTTGCAGAGTTTGGCAAAGGGTACACACCCACATCTTCAAAGACTTTTGAGACAACTCTTTTGCAAAGGTCAAAAGATAGAGTGACTCAGAAATTAGCTGAGGTCAAAGCCTCCTAGAAGGCAACAGGTTGCACTATATTGAGTGATAGATGGTCAGATACATGTCAGAGGCCATTGACTAATGTTTTGGTGGCTTGTCTTGATGGACAAGTTCTTGAAAGTGATTGACAACATGAACCAAAAGAAAACTTCCAAGTATATTTTTCAAATATTAGAGGAAGCCATTCTTGAAATAGGGGTGGAAAATGTGGTTCAAATGGTAGTTGATAGTGCAGCAAACTGTATGGGAGTTGGGAAGCTAATTGTAGAGAAGTACCCACAAATATATTGGAGTCCATGTACAGCCCATTGTTTTGATTTATCGCTTCATGACTTGGCTAAATTCCCATGTATACTTGAAGTGATTCATAGAGGGAGAGCAATTGCAAATTTCATAAGAAATCGTCTCACATTGAGTTTTTACAAGTAGCATGCATCTAGGGAGTTGTTGAGACCTTGCGACACAAGGTTTGCTTCATTTTATATCACTTTGAAAAGAGTGGTTGAAGAGAAAGCAACTTTGAGATCTGTTATTTGTTCCAATGAGTGGGAAAATTCAATGCTTTCTAAAGGTCCTAAGGGGAAGAACATAGAAAAAATAATTTTAAACAATGATTTTTGGGAAAGTAGAGCAAAGGTTTTGAATGTTTGTGAACCAATTGTTGACGTGCTTCATATGGTTGATGGTGACACTCCTTGGCTTGGCATGCTTTATGAAAACATGGACCGTTGTAAGGAAGCTACTCAAAAAGTACTAAATAATGTAGAAGCAGAGTATATGGAGATATGGGAAACATTTGATTGCAAATGGAAAATGATGCACGCACCTTTACATGCAGCAGCTTGCTTTTTGGAGTCTAAGATATTTCATATTGATAGACGAGGTGATTATGAAATTATGGCAAGGCTTTTAGAAGCCATTGACAAGTTTGAATCAAATCAAGCAATTGCAGCACTAATCAGAGATCAATGTTAGAAATACAAGAGAGGAGAAGGGATGTTTGGGATGTCGACAGCCAAATATGACATGGCACGAATTGAGGTACCTGGGTATAGATAGTGGATGACCTATGGAGCACAAGCTCCTGAGCTACAACACTTTGCTATTCGAATATTGAGTCAGGGAGCAAGTTCATCAGCTTGTGAGAGGAACTGGAATTGCTTTGACCACATCCATTCCAAAAAGAGGAATAAATTGTTGTCTGGAAAGTTGGGAGATCTTGTCTACATTCACAGCAATCTAAAATTGTTCATGAACAAATCAGCAAATAACTCCACATCTTCTTCACAACAACAAATTTCAGAAGAAATAGTAGTGTCAGTTGCAGATGTCTAGAAAGTTGGGAGATCTTGTCTACATTCACTGCAATCTAAAATTGTTCATGAACAAATCAGCAAATAACTCCACATCTTCTTCACAACAACAAATTTCAGAAGAAATAGTAGTGTCAATTGCAGATGAGCCTAACTTTTTTGTTGATGATTTGGGTAGTGATACTGATGATGATGCTACATCATCTCAACCAAGTGCTCTTGATGACTTGGGGCTTTTTTGAAGTTCCAAAGTCTTACTCTTGACTTTCGATTGTACCTTTATGACAAAAAAACATCTTCACAATCGTGATATCACATGTTTCTTATGGTTTATATTTTATAAATGTGTAATCTTTTCGTGATGATTCCAAATCTATTTAGCAATGTTAAACTATTTTGATAATTTTGTGGATATACTGCTTATATTAAAATACACACACATACACATATATATATGGTGAATTTAAAGTCGAATTTTTTTTCGAACTTTTTACCCTTGTCGAATTTCATCCAAATTTTATTGTTGCTGAATTCAAATCCGAACCTTGTGACTTAGATAACTACTATTAAAATATTAATGGCAGGGAAATATCATAAAATATGCCAACAAAATGCTACTTTAGTATTTGTCAGAGTTTGTCCCCTAAACAGCAGCAGTGTCAATTAATTTAATGCCTTCAAGAGTTCAGCAGATTGGAATAGATACAGCAGTCATAGGATATGAAGCAACTGAGGTAAAAAGGTAACAAAATGTATATTAAATTGGTTGCAGCTCCTCTTTGACCAAATACCCTTCTTCTATATTGTACGATAGAAATTAAAAAAACAGCAAGGATAAATAAGAATCTGATTTAGGTACCAAAGCTGAGATTCATATTTCTAAAGATAAGGCAGCTTCTACTAGATTAATCAAATCTACACAATGTTGATCTCCGTATGAAATCACTCCAAGGAATTGTTAGTTTTCATCCTCCAATTCAAAATCTAGAGGGTTTCCATCCTCAAGCTAATTGAACTAAAGTCCAATGCTCTAACAAGGAGTAGAAATCATAAAATAGGATGATTTATCAATATTTTCCCCTTCTCCTTGCTTGGCCTCTATTAAATAGAATTTCCCTCCAAAAGTCAATACTTTTCATATTCTTTCATTACCCTTGATTGATATTTGAAAGGAATAAACTTTAATTATAAGAGACCTTAATTTTTATTTTCACTTTACTTGAGGCCCTCCTTATTATAATATTAATCCTATTTCCCTAGTGCAAAATTCCCAAGACCCATGGGAAATGTATGATGGGGGTTTTGTGTTTCAACTTGGCTTAATTTTGAAAAAGGGGATATTATATGATAGAATAAATCAAGGCTATTGGAACAAAATTACCAATAAACCAATAACATAAATAAACACTAAATAGTAATCCATATAGCAAAAACTCCAACAAAAGAAGCAAATGTTAACTAAATGCAGACAACAAGCAAAACTATACAAACCTGCTTTATGCAATGAAGTACAGCCATAAGAATCTTGAGCACATGGATCTGCAGCGGCAGCAAGGAGAACTTTTACAACTTCTTCATGACCTGCATATGCTGCACGGTGCAGACTAGTTGCCTGGCCTGATCTTGTTTTCTTATTCACAAATGCTCCATTCTGTCATAAAGTAGAAAACCAGAAATTCATTCTCTTTAAACTCTCAGGTTCACAAATATGTCAACCTTTTTATTTGCTTGACGTATTAGATTAACTTTATAAAACAACCTTATGATTTATTTCACACAAGACCTCTCAATGAAGTACACACATAGAAGCCAACAGATAATGGTAATATAAACTAGCATATAAAGCCCAGTTCAAAATGAGTAACACAAAATGAGATTCATCAACCATGATGGAAAATGTATTGAAGCATTCAATGTCAAAAACAGGAGAATTGGATTGTGTAACAGTCTTATTTGTAGAGAATATGATTCTTGACAGTTATGCAACATGACAAAGGTTAAAAACATTTGTAGCAGCAAACTAAAATTTCTGCCTGTGGGTTATGCTCGTGGTTTACCAAGTTTATGTTTGTTTTTTGATTTGTTTCAAGAACTTTGCCAGGTAATGCAAATATCAAATACTAATACAATGAAGGATTTGACAAAACTATTGTAATGAAACCAACTGCTGTAGCATACTTGATTATATTAATTCAAATAGGAATTACAATAGCTTGCAACTACAATATTTTCAATGCAACTCTTCATACAATGCTTGTGAAATCAATTAACATCATACCCAGAATTCTTTAACATTGAATGCAGGTCTGAATATTAGCTATCAGCAGTTCTGGAAGTATCCATCAGCAACAGATAAATCTCTATAATGGACGCCAACTTCAAAATAACAGTCTTCTCCACCACAAAAATGAAATACATTGAACTCCAAGACATAGCCCCCCACAATGATGGTCTAACATCACTCATAACCTGGGCGTTTCCAGCCATAGTTCCACACGTCCAGCATAGACTGAAATGTACGGCCTGTAGCAGTGGTACAGTCTCTCCACAATTTCCCCACATGAATATTAGAGGAGTGCAAACAGCAACGAATGGATCCAACAATGAAGTTTTCTCTGAATGATCTGAATCTACTCTTTCAAACCCTTGAAGTTTCTGATAATAAACACTTTATATCTGCACACTTCAAATTCCCACGTGCCAAAATTAATGTCTTTTGACAGCAATGAAAGTGCTCATAAATGATTGTCTTCAATAACTTGAAATCTGCACTTCAAACTCCTTCCGAAATCTGGTGATAATCTCCTATTTAATGCACAATGTGACTTCTGAGATAAAACCACCTGATTAGCAAACCTCAAATGATCTTTCAAACCCTTGGATAGCTCGTTTCCAAAAGAAGCTACACTCTCCAAGATCATTGCAGCTGAAAACCCTAGTTTCCACCTCCAATATCAAAGAACAAAGCCAAAGTTGAGAGAAATGAACAAGAATGAATGAATTACATTTGCTTTTGATGCCCTTATATACTCTTCTCAAAAGAAGTTGATTCCCCATGAGCCCTTTATAATCATTAAAATGAGTAAAAATAAAAGAATTTGCTTTTATTACATTATATTCTCTCATCAAGTGGGCGCCCATCATAACTTGAACTTATTAAATGACTTGAATGCACTTTTATAATTGACTTTATCACATTAAATTCCCTTTTAAAATAAAGTCAAATAAGTCATATAATATTCTCACTTTATATTTTGACTTTATGATATTAAATGCCTTTATAATAAAGTCAAATAGTCACTTATAAATAATTAATTACTTTTAAAGTGTAACTTTGATAATAATTAAATTCCTTAACTCCATTAATAAACCTCATTTATCAATTCCATTTGTGCCAAGAGGTAGCCCACTGCATTCTCTGCTCACTAGGGTGCCTTACTAAAAATAGTAAGGTTGGCCTCTATCCACACACTGACTTACTATAAATAGTAAGTATATAAAAACGGAGCCAAAACACCCTGAATAACATAACCTCTGAATTCGTCAAAGATCAAGAGATGAAAACACTGCCAACTGCCAACTGGAGAACTAGCAAACTCCAACACTAGGCCCTCTAATCACCCTAATTAGCCTACGAGGACCCGATGATAGGCCAAACCACCAAACTTTGATGCACGCTCAAAAAGGGGACATTCTACTAACACACAATGAGATTCATCAACCATGATGGAAAATGTATTGCAGCATTCAATGTCAAAAACAAAAGAATTGGATTTTGTAACAGTCTTATTTGTAGAGAATATGATTCTTGACAGTTATGCAACATGACAAAGGTAAAAAGCATTTTTAGCGGCAATGAAATAGCTCCCCACTATAGTCACCCTAAGCTATCAAAATGATGAAACTACTACTGAAGAGAAAGTAATATTAATAACGCTTCTCTAAGAAGATAAAAGTGTTTTACAATTTTTTCTAAGGGATAAGAAACATGCAAACTAGAGTATACACCTATAACAGGGCCTCTTAAGTTTGTCCAAATAATAAAAACAAATACCTAGCATTTTAATCTTCAACCCTTTAATCCATATAGGGCACTTATTTTAGCATTTTTTGCTGTAAAATTTCAAGTTCCTTAATTTCACACACAAAATAAACATGGTTTTTTCTACCGTTTTCACTTACAAATTCCACCAGATCAGTCATACATTCTATATAGTCATGCAAAAAAATTCACATAGTTCAATATTCAACCCTCTACTCTATATAGGGCATTTATTATTCAACATTCTTTGCAATAAAATTTCAAGTTCTCTAATGTCATGCATAAAAATAAACCTTTTGTTCCTATTATTTTCACTTGCAGCATTCCATGTCAAACACAAAAGAACTAGACTGTAACATTCTTATTTGTGGAGAATATGATACTTGACAGTTACGCAACATGATGAAGGTCAAAAACATCTGTAGCAGTGATGAATACTCCCCATTATAGTCACCCTAAGCTATCAAAATGAAGAAACTAATACAGAAGAGAAAGTAATTATTAATCAACACTTTTTTAAGAAAAACTTGTTTTATGATTTGCCTTAAGGGATAACAAACACACAAACTAGAGTATACAAACACACAAACTAGAGTATAGACATATATCAGTGCCTCTTAAGTTTGTACCAATCATAAAAGCCAAGACCAAGTGCTATAATGTTCAACCCTTTAATCTATATAGGGTACTTATTTTTCAACATTATTTGCTGTAAAAAATTTAGTTCTCTAATATCATACATAAAATAAACATGTTTTTTCTATCTTTTTCACTTACAAATTCCATCAGACCAGTTGTATGCATAGAAGACATTGGTTGATAGAAAGGATATGATAAGAGGCACATCCTCAAAACAAGTTGAAACAGACTTCTATGTCCACATAATAGCATCAACTATTTCTCTGTTGTTACAGCTATCCAATTAAACATATTTTATTTTCTTAAGCCCCCACTTCCAAGATTGGGCGTTTTCTGTGATTCATCACTGGGTACACAAATTAGGAAAAACTGTAAGGTTGAAAAGACAAATTACAATCAGAAAAGGATAAGACTGACTGTAAGATTTGGCTGTGAAGCCACCGAAGAATGCAAATGAGTGAAAAAAAAATCATTAACAGAAAATCAAAAATGACAGAACAAATTGTATTCTATTCAATAGAAATGCAAAGCATACAAGCTTGTGTGCTTACAATCATAGTTGAAAAACTCGGACTCGGCAATAACTCCGGAGGCCCAAATTTTTAAAAAACTCAGGACTCGGCAAAAACTCGGGGAAAAACTCAGCAATAACTCGGCAAATTTATCAAACATTTGAAAATACACAATTTTTTAAAATATTCTTAAAAAACAATAGAAAGAATAAAAAGACTTTAACGAATTATGGTTAAAATCTGAATAAACAATAAAAAGAATAAACCAATTAATGTATTAAACAGTAAATAAATAAATATATTAATATAATAAATTATTAAATAGATAAATTATTCAGATTTATTAATATAATATAAATAAATATTAATAGATAATATATTAATAAAAATTATAATAAATAATAACATTTATAATTTTATTCCATTGTTTCTAATGGAATAAAATATAAATAAATGTTTTTAGACAATAATAATAAATTCATAGATATATAATAAAATTTAAAATTAAAATAGAAAATTATAATGTATATAATATAATAAATATTTTTAATAATTATTAATATTTATGAAATATTAAAATATTATTCATGAATTATAATAATATATTAAATTTTAATATATATAATTTTTAAATTATTCAAAAAATTGAGGATAACAATAGCCATTTATCATGTTTCTCCCTAAAGCTTGAAATAATACGAATAATAAATGGCTATTGTATAACTATATAATATACAAATTCTTTTTAAATTATTTAGAATTTCAGATGTAGATAAAGACAGAGATGCAAAATATAGAGACGAAGATGCAGAATGGTTCAATGGAGTTTCAATTTTCACACAAAAAATGGAAGAAGATAAAAAACCCATGCCTGTGCCCTCATCGCCTCATCACGTGCCCTCATCTCTCTGCCTTTTCCCTTAGTTGCAAATGAAAAATGGAGTCAAAACATTCACGTTTTCTTTTTTTAACATCAAAAACCCTAAACGTTTTTCCATTGATGCATTTTCTGCAAGTTAATCGTGCATTTTTGTGCTTAACCAGGTATAACTCGTGGCAATTTATTAGAATAAATCGGAGGCAATTTATATTGCAAGTTACTCGCAGTCACAAATGTTGCGCGATTACTCGCGATTAGGACGAGTTTTCTGTGCATTTTGCATCCTTGCTTACAATGATACCAATAGGTGAGTATATATAAGATATACCACCCAAGAGACCAAAGACGCAACTAATGTGGGATAAAGTGAAAAAGTCTCTAAATAAACTAAGTGTGAAAAGGACCTAAGTGGAGAACTAGATAGCAAATAGGTTAGGAAACATACCCCATTCACATTAACACCCCCCCTTTAGTGCAACTTAGGGGAAAAAGAAAAGATGCAAAAGATGGGTCCAAGCTATAAGTCCTAATAAAGAACCTATGTATAATAAAATTCCCCCAAAAAGAAAAGGAGAAAACCCAGAGGGAAAAAAACCTCCCCCACATGAGAGGATGAAAGAAGAAAGGCTAAGTGACCCCCTTGAAGGAATGATGTCCCACAACCCCAAGAGACCTCATAGATGAAGATAATTGTGCTCAATGAAGGGTTTGGTCAAAATATTTGCAACCTAATTTGTTGTAGGACAATAGAGCAAATCAATAATTCCAAGGCAAGTCGGACTTGCTATATATAAATATTATTTTAAATTTATAAGGCAAACCCAAGATGAAAAGTTGCCTTGGTTCTTGAATGAGGCCGACCCTTGTGAAGAGTCACCTTGCTTGTGAAGAGGCACCTTACATTGTATATATAGAAGGTGATGATCATTTCATTTCATCATCAATCAATTCATTCTAAAGACAATTCGCACCTATCAGGAGTTCACATATCTACAGCAGATTATCATTTTGCTTAGAGCAGATCGACATCAAGGAGAATTCATTGTAATTGTGCATTCTCATCTAGGAGAGGTGTTGTGTTTCAGTATTTCAGATTGTAAGCAGATTTATGCTCTTTCATTCAATATATAAGAGATATATTCTTGGCTGGGTTTTTCTCCCTCGAGAAGGAGGGTTTTCCCAGGGTATTTGTTGTGTTTGATTGTTCATCATTTTTGTATTTCTGCTTTTCTGTCAAATCTGATCCTAAAACTAACATGGTATCAAAGCAGGTCTAAGAAAAGATCTGATCAGATTTGTTAAGCAGTCTATTTTTCATCTAGGGCAGATCTTGAAGATAAAGTATTGCAGATCAAAGGTTGCAAATTATTTCAGACCTTAGGACAGATCTTTGAAGGTGACCTTGTGCGGAAAAAGAAGATGGTGATCGGTATCAAGGTAGAAGATAGACTTGATTGAGCCACAAACTTCAACTCTTGGAAACCCAAGGTACTCATTGCATTAGAGGAGAATGATCTTCTTGATTTCATGGAAAGTAATATGCCCGAGCCTTCTGATGATACTGAGAAAATCTAGTGGAAGAAAAATGGCACGAAGACTAGAAAGATCATGATAGACTTTGTGATGGATCACCTAGTACCGATCATCTCCAAGTTGAAGACAGCCAAAGAACTGTTTGATAATCTAAAAGGATTGTATGAGATCAACAAAACCAATAGAGGCAATCTTGGATGAGGAGGTCAGGAGGTTGATGCAAGTACTTGAAGCTTCAGAGGGAGTCACATCATCATGAAGATTTTTCATAATGTATATTTCTCTGTGACAAAGAAATATGAGGTGAAAGCCTTTGTAGTATATATTCCTCTGAGACAGAGGAATATGAGGTGAAAGCCCTTGTAGTGTATATTCCTCTGAGACGGAGGAATATGAGGTGAAAGCCCTTGTAGTGTATATTCCTCTGAGACGGAGGAAAATGAGGTGAAAGCCTTTGTAGTGTATATTCCTCTGAGATAGAGAAATATGGAGTGAAAGCCCTTGTAGTGTATATTTCTCTGATACGGAGAAATATGAGGTGCAAGCCTTTGTTCATCTCTGAGACTGAGATGAGACATCATGTTGAGAGACTCCATGACGACATCACGTTGAGAGACTCCGTGATGGACACTTGTGCATATGTTTCTTTCCACACATGGGAGTAGCCATGGTGGACGTCATGTTGAGTGACTCCATGACGATATCACGTTGAGAGACTCCGTGATGAACTTTTTCACAAATGGGTGTAGCCATTCTGGATATCATGTTGAGAGACTCCATGACATGGATATCTGGAAGGATACCTCCCTAGCTAAGAGGGAATGTTGATGTTATAGCTGCGGAAGATATCCTTCTCTCAAAATCGAAATAATAAATGATAAATAAATAATTCCAAGGCAAATCGGACTTGCTACATATAAATATTATTTTAAATTTATAAGGCCAACCCAAGATGAAAAGTCGCCTTGGTTCTTGAATGAGGCCGACCCTTGTGAAGAGTCGCCTTGCTTGTGAAGAGGCACCTTACATTGTATATATAGAAGGTGATGATCATTTCATTTCATCATCAATCAATTAATTCTAAAGACAATTCGCACCTATCAAGAGTTCGCATATCTATAGCAGATTATCATTTTGCTTAGAGCAAATCGACATCAAGGAGAATTCATTGTAATTGTACATTCGCATCTAGGAGAGGTGTTGTGTTTCATTATTTCAAATCGGCCTAGGGTTTGGCCCAGATTGTAAGCAGATTTCTGCTCTTTCATTCAATATATAAGAGATATATTTTTGGCCGGGTTTTTCTCCCTCGAGAAGGGTGGTTTTCCCAAGGTATTTGTTGTGTTTGATTGTTCATCATTTTTGTATTTCTGCTTTTCTGTCAAATCTGATCCTAAAACTAACAATTAGAGCATATGACTTTTGAAGAGAGGATGCTCAAGGCCTTAAAAGGAAAAAAATGAAGGGATCAAGATCGAAGTTTTAGAGTATGTAGGTAGTCTAAACCAAAGGAGCTGATAGATTGGCTAAACAATATGGAGAAATTCTTTGGATGGAAGTCTATGACAAAGGAAAAGAAGGAGAAGTTTGCGGAATTGTCTATGCGGCCCTCAAAATGGACATTTGACCATATTTATAAATTAATTAAAAATAAAGATACAATGCACTCTTTATTTTTAATTAATTAATAAATACGGTCAAATGTCCGTTTTGAGGGCTGCATAGACATTGCCGAGAACATGCACCAAGTTACAAGGTCATGCAATGATCTAGTGGGATCATTTACAAAAGGAACGAACTAGGAAGGGAAAGGATAAGATCAAGACCTGGAACAAAATGAAGAAGTTGAGAGAAAAAAATTGCCCACAGACTATGCACAAACCCTTTTTTCGCAGATTTCAAAATTTAAAACAAAATTTATCTTTTATGCAAGATTATACAAATGAATTTCACAAGCTGTCTATTCGTGTAGAGTATCAAGAAACTGATGAATATGGCTGCTAGATATGTAAATGGCCTAAAATTTTCTATTCACGATGAATTGAGCATGCATCAAGTTAGCAGTATGGAAGAGGCATACCAGTTAGCTCTAAAGGCAAAAGAAAAACAAAGCAGACAATATCTTCAAAGGAATAGAGGAGGAAGAAGGGGTCCATCATCTCCATTTTGGGGTGGTTTGAATTACAATAGGGAAGAGTCATCCCAGGGAGCAGAGAAACAAGTAGATACTCGGCAAGATACTCGAAATGAACAAAGAGGAAGAGGATTTCAAAGGGGTAGAGGTTATGGTGGTGGTAGAGGATGGGAAACCCAAAGAAGGCCTTTCACTTGTTTTAGATGTGGAGAAGAGGATTACAGGGGATTCGAATGTTCAAATTATAACATCAAAGAAAGAAATCAACGAGGACCACCCAAGTTGACCCTAGTTCAAGCCAAGAATGAAGAAGGGACAGAACTAGAGGTTTCACCAGATGAGGGAAAGAGTCTCATGATGAGAAAAGTGATGGTAATCCCAAAGAAGGAGAAAGCACAGGCTAAAATTTTTGATGGTTAATGGCTTCGAACCAATAGCTTCCAAACTAGATGCACTTCAGGAGGAAAGTGTTCACGTGATTTTTGCGACCACACCAACACAAAATAAAGTCGCCAACGACTACTCTATCCTCTCTTGAACAAAGTTTCTTGCATGCTAAGATTGTGAGATAGGTCATACATTTAACTCCAAGGTTCCTTCAGTGCGAATAGTCTCAATTGGCTTGATGTGATTTTGCTGGTATTTCAAGGGGACTTACACAATTGTTCGACAGTTGACAGCAGACAGTGGACTAAGGGCTTTCATGTAATTCGAATGATTTGGCAAGTGGGCACAAGTTTCCTAATCCTAACCAGAAATGAACTGAATTTAAAATGAGTGTAGGGCCTAAGAAGTTTATCTTCTACTCTAAGGCGTGGGACATGGCGATCAATTCTTACAGACTTCAACCAAGCTCTGCTTTGCCTCGCTTCGGACAGCTTCCACAGAACCGGTGCAATCTTCAGAGGGGTAGCTCAAGGTGTTCAGATCACAACTTAGCATGAAAATACCATCACAACGACGCATATAAGCATACAAATCATGATCGAAGTTAAGTACACGATATTCCAGTTGACCACACAAGGCGCATTCACCATCAGCGAACACACTAGTGGTATGGATAGACGAAGTTTGCTCAAATTGAAGACCACGTTCCACAATCACTAAGTACTAGCATGAAATGAAATCTACTTTACTTTAAGCTATTTCAAGTTGCTACGTGAATTGGAAGGACGAAGAAGCCTCGACAACTACTCATAACAAAGAAGAAATCCCCATCAATGAAGAACTCTTTTATTATGAAAGCATTCACGACAACTTCTTACAAAGTATTCAAAGGGAAGACTTTCCTTCCTTTTCAATCTAAACTATACTATCAAACTATTCTACTTTCTACTCTATCAATTTCTCTCTACTCCTTCTCTGCTATCCTAACTCTGATCTAATTAGTACAAATGAGGGGGACTCCCCCTTTTATAGTTGGCCAAGTCCAACGGACGGCTCAGATTACAATCAGCTGGATGGCCCAGATCGTGCCACCTCAGCCCTAAACAAGATTCACCCTAAAAACCGCCACCAAGAGGGGTGGGGTAATAAATGAGCCATTAATGTCCATCATCCTTCTAGAAGATTTCAGCTTTGAAATGCGTTCACACTGCTCTTGATCTTCTTCTTGACGTTGTTCTTCAACTTTGAATTGCTTGGGTTTCCATTCTTTTCTCTATCTTGAGTTTTGAAAAATATTTCCTCATTGTCACTTGAGCTGGGCACATACGAAGTCTCAACACTTAGCCATTTTCTCCAAGTATTCACTTAATCTCCCCAAGTCACCACCGTTTAGTCTCGACGTTCCTCCTGCAAAACAAGCAAGGAGAAGAGCATCAGAACACTTCATAATATAAACTCAACTTACTTACCTGATTTTCATGCTCCGATCTTTGAGGTTTGAGCGATCTCCGGAACATTTATTTTATAGCTTTTCAACATTTGCATGCCATCCTGACGCCTTCATCCTAATATTTGAGTTTCACTTTAGCTTCACATTCTTCATGCCTTAGGCAAATTTTATCTTCCTCAAGGGCGTATCATAATTCATTTCATCGGCTGGGTCGTTGCCGACTTTGATTTTATTCATCTCTGGCTCAAGGAGATTATTCATCTGGAACCTAATCAAGAATTATCTAGGCAGTCAACTTCAAATTCATCATCTGAAGCATTTTTCCTCTTGAAAACACATTTTATCCATTTTGCCTTAGAAATTTTTTCTAAATTTTCCTTAGGAAAATTTTACAATTTCAAGTGCCGATCAAAATTTCCAACCGAAAGGCACCGGCGAAGTGCATAAGACTTGGAAATCAACTTCTCATCGAAGATCTTCAATACCCAGAAGAAAATTTTCTTCAGAACTTGTCGAATTCATGGGTATACAACGAACGGGTTTGTTTGGTTTTTCTTGAATTTTGAACCTTAGAAAAATAATTTTCAACAATTTTAATCCATTTCTTCACATCTGTGAATATTTCTTTGCTCTGACTTGAAATTTCTCGTTGACCCTATGCAGCTGGCATCATCTGACTTCATCTTCGGCCATTTTGTTCATGTCTTAGGAAATTTCATCACTTCACCAGACTTAGGCGTTTCTCCTAAGGAAGAAAATTTTTGTGCCTTGGAAAGATTTTTAAATCACTTAGCACATTTTGAATTTTGCCTTAGAAAATTATTTTATCCACCTTCAATCATTTTGCCTTAGAAGAAATTTTTATCAACTCACTTAGCACAATTTTCTCCAATGCCTTGGGCGCATTTTACATTTTATGAGGGACATATTTCTTTTTAAATTCCAACGCCTAGCATATTCTTATCACCTTGGGCGCATTTTATATAATGAGGTGGACTTAACTTTATCCCAACGCCTTTACTCCTTTCCTTCCACTCCACTTTACCTTGTCTTCATGGCGCATTCAAAGGAGGGAGAGGGAAGTCAACTCCTTGTCCTCTTCCTAGCATGTATGGGCGCATTTGGCTTATTGTGTAGTGCCCCTCCATTTCAGTTGTCCTCGTTTACTGAGTGAGTTGTTTATTTGTGTTTTTGTGACGTCATGTTGACCTTGTCGTTTGACGTTGTTTAATTTAATGGACAACATTTACTAGGTTTACTCTATCACTTTTGAGGAAAGAAATTTTATAGTAGGGATAATTGGTTGCTTTATTTAATCTCTATCATTAGTTGTATCTCCCTATAAAATAAAAAAAATGTTAATTCACTTTAGAAGAAAACATAGATTTCATTATTTTATTATGTTTTCTTTGAAAACAAAAGATAATAAAATGCTTGATTTAGAGTTTAAAATTGGAAATTTTGTTTAAACAAGAAAGTAGACACACACACACATATATATAATATTTATTTGTATATAATAAATATAAATAAAGTAATAAATCATTTTACTCCTCCAGAGAGTAATA
Source organism: Sequoia sempervirens (assembly GCA_007258455.2). Taxonomy (NCBI): domain Eukaryota; kingdom Viridiplantae; phylum Streptophyta; class Pinopsida; order Cupressales; family Cupressaceae; genus Sequoia; species Sequoia sempervirens. The sequence continues at coordinate 727,090 of VDFB02387736.1, read as the reverse complement.
ATAAAGTAAAATAAATATTATTATTATTATTATTATTGTTACTAAAATAATGTTCATTGTGGCTGATAACCTTGTGGCATTAGTTTTACAAAATTAATGCAAATAAAAATAAAAATAAATAGTAAATATTATTAAATTGTATCATTAAATATGTTGATGCATATAAAATAATATTCAAATGATTAATAAAAAAAGAAAGAAGTAACAAAATATCATCTAATATGATCTTAGTTCTGAATTAAATGGCATTTAAAGGAATAAAATTAAGGTGAATATTTGAAAAGCTAGGCTTTCCACGTGCCTTCCAAATTTTTCTGTCCAGCTTTCCATGTGCCTTGTCTTGGCGTCCTCCTTGTGCATGCTCCTCTACGTGGTACGGTGGCGTTACTTTGGAGGAGGGGACTCGGTAAAAATAAGAAAATGGTTCTGGTAAAAGGAAAGAAAGGGGGGAGGAAGAAAAAAAGAAAAGAAAGGAGGAAGGGTGGTCTTGCGATCAAATTTGGATTTCAACAACAAATTCAGTTCCGGGGGCGATAGCTCCGATTACAACATAGGCAGAAGGAGGGCAGCGTGGAAGAGCTCATGTAAAGTTGGAGGTATGTATCTGCCATGGCTTTAAGAACTTTGGTGGTTTTCTATTGGACTCTATACATAGTTAGACCTTTCTTCTATTTACATTTTACTTCATACTAATTCAGTTCAGTTGTTACCTGTTAAATGGGAGTAAAAGTTCATGTTTATCCTCTACAACCGTCTTTTAACCGAGTCATTGCAGACCATGTGAGCTCATCTCTATCAAGTATTCTGTTAAGCATTTCACGTGCCTTGACTGTGCCTGCATTTATTTCGTAAATGCTTGCCAGAGCCATTGCAATTCACAGCTAATTTCCCCTTTTGTTATGCTTGATGTTTGAACACACCCTGTTTCATGCACCCAGTTTGTGTACACCCTGCAATCATTTCTGCCATGAGATGTCACCTAGTTGAGGCATTCTGCCAAACAGTCACATGCCTTATCTATGTATCGTATTTAGCCTTGTCTCCCAGATGCCTATCATTAGTTCTTGTTTCTGGTTTACGTTGGTGCAAGCCTCACACTGGAGGTGCCTGATTCTCCTCCATTAACCTCGGTCTTGGGTTTTTGTTTCACTGCCTCATCTTCATCATCGGCATTAAATAAGTATGCAACATCAGTGTATACTCGGAGCTAACCCCAGTTGCATTTTCGGGCCCATTATCCTTAGCAACCACCATTTCAGCAAGGAGCGATGTATAATTCTGTGTTTAGGGTTCCCAGCCTGACTCAGCTGCAGCGCTTGAACATCATAGGAAGTTTAAAAGTTTTAAATAACCTCCCTATTGTTCTTGGCAGCCTATCGCAGCTGATGTGTTTAGACTTTGGTGGGCGTATAAATTTAAATAACCTCCCTGATACCATTCGCAATCTATCACAGCTGCAGTGTTTAGACTTTGCTGGGTGTATAGATTTAAATAATGTCTCTGATCCCATTCGCAACTTATCACAGCTGCAGTGTTTAGACTCTAGAGAGTGTATAAGTTTAAATAGCCTTCCTGTTTTCTGTTGGCAATCTTTCACTTTTGCAGTACTTGAAATTAGAATGTTGTAGAGGTTTAAATAACCTCGCTGATTCCATTGTCAACCTATCTCAGCCACCACACTTGAACATAATAGGAAGTTTAAGGGTTTAAATCACCCTTCTCTGTTGGTGTAGGCAGAGAGAGGGTGCTGGTAAAGGTTGTGGAAATTGGCTTTACATCTGCCAATTGCATTTGCTTGAAAGTTTCTAAGGCTTTTTTTTTAACCTTGGACGGCCCTTTCTGGCAACTTAACGCTGCTGTAGAGTTTAGACTGTGGGGGGGGTGTATAAATCTTAAATAATCTCCCTAAAACCATTGGCAATCTCTCCCTGCTGTTCCTGTCCCGGGGCTCCTCCAAACTTCCTCTCGTTGGTAATGACCTTTCACTTCTCCAAATTGGCGAATTTGCAGCCTAAAAATAAGGCTTTGTCGGAGGTTTTGCAGTATGTTTATTTAATTAAAAATTACTGCCAAGATCTTAACACTGTGCACATTTAGGTTTTAACATTTTAACATCCTTTACCCTATGTCCTCAAGTGTATTTCAGCATAAAAATAAATAAATAAATAAACCAGAAGAAAATATAAATAAAGAATAATTAATTAGAGTTTTCTTGTCCAACGCCTAGCATTTAAGGCAAGAAATAAATTATTACTCTTACTTCCAAACATTAGGTGCCACTTGGGAGTTTCAAAATGGACGTGGCAAATTCGTGTTAACTGGATTATAATCTGTTCTTATCTTATGTTAACGGAATGTATAATCATTGCGCCACAAACCTTACCAACTGAATAAAAGCTCAAATGAATAAAAGATATTTTGTTACCGCTAGAAGTGAGGGTTAGTAAAGTATGATCTTTTTTTTTTTAACACCAAAGATGCTTTGGTAATGCTACCGCAAGAGGAGACTTAGCTAAACTAAGGGCAAACAAATGCAATTTAAAATGGACGTGTAAGTTTGTTTAATTAAAGCATATTCCCTATTCTTTAACTAAATTGCATTCATCGTATTTGTACGGGGTAGGGTTAAGCATTTAACTTGGAGTATATAATATTGAAATTAAAAAGATATGTAAAAGTCTGAAATGATGTAAAGATTCTTACCTCTAAGAATCTACATAATATAAAATAAACTAATAGAAGCTTATACTTTATAATTATCTTACAGTATCCTTGTTAAAGGACATAAATAATAAGACTACAAAAAGTTCTAAATTTAGGTTTCAGAAAAAGTCCACGTGGAGATTTTATTTTGATTTATTTAAAAGAAAACAAAAGTCCTTGAGATATTCATGGAAAATGGGGGAAGTTTATTGATTTTTATATTTTGAAAAGTAATGAAAAGAAATATAATAGGTAAGTTCTAATAGTAAACAGGTTTTCTTTAATTAGTATTTTGGCATCTATATGATCACTTTTATGTATATATATATATTAAAGAGAATAAATAAATGCTTTATTAAATATTAATTAAATATAAATAATATATATATACAAATATTTGTGAAAGTAGGCATATGTTGGAATATAATTTTGAATTCAATATTTTGTTATTTGCGAATATTATACCCTTTTATTTTGAGTAAGTTGTTAAGGTGATTGGTAGGTTGTTTAACTTTAATTATTTCGATTCATTTCTTAAATTGTCAATAACCTCTTAATTGAAATATGGATTAAATGGGAATTAAAAGCCTAAGTTAGTATAAAAGAAATATATTGTCATGTGAATAAGGACTTCTTTTTTTAATTATCTCTTGGTTGGATTAGTTGTAAGTGTTGCCTTTATGATGCGATGTTTTCTTATCGTAAATATTGTGGTTGCATAATTGATTTAAGTGTTGAGTCATGGGGGTACTTATGGAGATGTTCACAATGGCATGATTATTGTAAGTTGCTTTCAAATAGTGTATTTCAAGTTTGCAGAGTTTGATGTTTTCCTTGTGTGGAATTATGTGCGTGTTTTGGAATTTAAGATGATTGAGTGTTGTGTTTAGTGGATATTGAGTTGAGTTTGGAATGTTATTTACGAAATATGTCATGATTGAATTAGCTATGTTTAAAATGATTGAAGATTTGATATACATGGAAACATGACTATTGTTTGTTGTATTGGACTTCTTGATTGTAATGTAATGTTGAATTGTAAGTCTATTGGGTAATTAGTCGCTAGGTATCTTGTAAGGAGAATATTGAGGGTTCCCTTGGATACCTATCGGCTAATTTTTTTGTTGATAAATTGAGGTTGATTTTGTATTAAATCATTTATGTTAGCTTTGAGAGAGTTTGAGGATCTCGTCATGATATTGCCTCCTTTACTCTTCACTTGTTGTTGGGTGAATTATAGAATTTATATAATCATTTTGTGGGTTCCTTGATGTGAGTCTTCCTTTTTGTGTTAATTTTGATTGAGGAGACTTTGTTGCATTATCTTTCTTGTGGTCATATTTGAGATGGTTGGGAACCTGATATACTTGAATTACCTTCAATAGAAGGTTGTGGATTTATGATGTTTTTGGCTTCCAGAGGCAATGGAGGAACTTGACTTATGTTGATTTTTACACAATTGATCCGTTGTGATTTATTGCTCTTATTTTAGATTTTGAGCTCATGAGTAGTACCTTGTACTATGGCATTGACTTTTGATGTGGTGGGTGGTACCTCCTTTATTCTTGTTTCAGTGATATGGAATGGGTTTGCGAGATGGTTCATGCCTCGCATGTTTTGTGTTATATTCACCTTGATTTCTATGTGATATAAGGTACACCCCTTGCATCTTTTGGTTTGGGTACCCATAGGGAGAGTGGCTCTTCATGGGGGCCGGCACACAAAGGGGCTGTTAGGGTAACCCATGGAAGAGTTTCCTTAAAAAGTGATAATTTAATTAATGAACTGGTGGGTTTTGGGTAAATAAACATTAAACAAGATTAATTATGTTCCTCACCCATACCGTTAGTGCTATCATAGGCTAAGGATGGGATGAGAAGACCTGGTTGGTAAGATCACTGCCTTGTCCTCACGAAAGGTAAGTGGTTCCGCATGAGTCACCCTATGGAGCGGTGCCTTGAGATAGGCTGCCTGGATAACCATAGATGGAGGCGGTACCTTGTGATAGGTTGCCTGGATAATCCATGTAAGGCCATGCGATGACACTCTCCTATAGTACCCGTTTATGTTCCCTTGTTTGGTTGCCTCTGGGAGTGTTGTTTGAATTGTTGATGTTGTTGAGGCAATTGGTTCTTGGTGATTGTTGTTGAAGCCTCCAAGTTCTATCTTTTAGTGTTGCATACATGCCTCATGGCAACTTGATTGATGTTAATGAAAGGTGCCCTTGATATTTATTGTTGATTGATATTGCAATTTTATTTGAAGGCTTGGATCCTATTGTTGTCGGCACCTCTTATGGTTATTTAGTGTTGAGCTATAATCTTGACATTTAGATTTGTTGGAATTTTCGTTATTTTGTTTTGGCTAAGTGATGACAATGTTGTGGTTTGTTATCTTATGTTGATGATATCCTTGTTGTGGAGTCTGGTTTGCTATTGGTTCGTTTGATTGTTTTGGATTGCGATATGGGGATCTTTCTTGTCAACTCCTAGCACGGGGGGTGGACTTTCGGGTCCACATGGTCGGGTGGAACGTGCTATGCACCCCATTGGGTCCCCAGCCGAGGATCGAGCTGTGCAGATATGTTCCTCTTGTGGTGACTCCAGGATTGTACCTAAGTCTGAGCCAGACTTGTTAATTTGTATTCACCTTTCCAGTTGTATCATTCTATCTTATTGTATTGTTCCATTGTTGTTGGGGAACACTTCTGTATCACTATCACTCTTGTACGATGTAACTTTTATTATCATTTTAATGAATGAAATCTTTGACCTTAATTTATGGTCTTTGTTGGATGCCTATCATGCTTGAAATGTATATTGACGCTTGGTACTATTATGAGACTTTGTTTCACATTGTGCATTTCTTAATGGTGTTGTATCTGTGGAAATATGTATAATTACATCCATAGATGTGATAGATGGTTTTATGTATGTTATGATGTGGATGTTGTATTTTGTCTAGTAATTCTAAATAATGTTTAAGTGGAATACTTATAGTTAGTTAAACATTGTCTTGGCATGGGTTTACGTTATTAATGTTGTCACACGTACCCCAAAGGACATGGTTTATGAAGTATATTTTTATCTGCAAAGTATGTGTTGGTTGTTCATGTTCATCATATGTATTGTTCTACTTTCAAAAAAAAAATTATTGTGCTTTTATTGTAAGTTTTATAGTTGTCCTTTGGGGTTAGCGTGGCGGGGCATTACATATTGAGAGGAATTTAGCCCATTTTACTTTCATTTTGACTCATCTTGAACTTGGCGTATTAGCATCCTACCTTGAGTTGGAATTTATTTGTCCCCATCTTTGTTTTAGACGTGCCAGATTCCTCTTGCATGCACATGTTTGTCCTTTTCCACTTGCTTGCATGCATACGCCTTGTCTTTACATGTCTCTATTTGGGGCACATTCAAAGGAGAGAGGAGAAAGTCAACACTTTATTTTGACCTCACTTGAATTGGGCGCTTTTGGCACATGGAGAAGGATATCTTTCAGACTTAGAATTTTTTTATCACCTCTCCTTGAAGTGGGCGCATTTCACCTATGGTAAGGGATGAAAATTTTCAACACTTAGAAACTTTTAGCAACTCCTCCCTAGAGTGGGCGCATTTGGCATGTGAGGAAGGATGAACATGTTGACTCTTTGACTTTCTCTTCTAACCTTCTTAGCATGGGCACATTTGATGCCTCAAGGAGGATGAAACATATACTTAGAAAATATTTTGCCTGACATCACCTTGAGGGCACATTTGGCTATGTGTGAAGGATGAAACCTTAACTTAGAAAAAAATTTATGCTTCTTCATCCTTCCTTGGGCGCATATGGAGGTAGCAGGAGGATACTTCAATATTTAGAAAATTTTCCAATCATCTAGATCAAGCGTGGCGCATTTTGGATAGGCAGGAGGATGAATGCCATAGAATTTTCTTGACTTCCAGCTGAGGATGGGCGCATTTTCAAGGTGAAGGACGAGCTTCAGACTTAGAATTTTCTCCACATCTGCTTCTGCCTGCTGATACTGGCCCTGCTATATATAGTAAGTCTCCTAATTTTCACATCTCTAAAGCTCAGATTGATTTGAAATTTTAACCACATGATCCTCATGACCTACTTAGCCCGTTCATGCTGATATTCTGAGCTGACCTACTAAAAATAGCATATTTGTGAAGGTGGTTTGCTATTTATAGTAACTGCCCGTTTATGAGACTTCCCCAACTCCGTTTGACTTGAAATTCGAATGACGTGCTCCTCACCCGATGACTTGCCTACTGACATCGACACCTGATGCTGACTTGCTATTTTTAGCCTGCTTCTGAAATGACTTACTATAAATAGTAAGTGCTCTGTTTGCCCTCAAATTTTACCAGTGGATAGCTTGAAAGATGCTAATCGTGGTGGTATACACCGGTTTTCGAAAATTTTGACCTTTTACCCCTCTTTTTGGGTCCTGAAGCTAGAAACCCTAATTTGACCTGCATGCATATCAAACAATCTCCGTTTGTTCTCGTTTCTGTTGCATTGCGATCAGCTCGTGATTTTGAAGTGCTGGGAAGCGGCTGTCGGGATGCATCTGCTAAAAATAGTAACTTCCTAAATGAGTGACCATCTCCATTTGCATGTCACATCACTGCGAAGCTCTCGAAAAACCCATAAGGAATAATGCAGACATGCAAACCCTAAAAATAGCCTTCGAAGGCTGAACTCTGAAAGTCGTTATCTCACTTTGCATGTTACACCATCGCGAAGGTCTCCGAAAACCCAGAAGGAATCATCTGACATGCGCCGAAAAACTCGGCATATAAACCCTGGAATCTGCTCTGGAAACTGAACTGCTAAAAATAGTAAGTTGTCTATTTCAGCTCAAATTTTTCCAGTGAGCAGCTTGATGTGCTCTGAATGCAGTGTGACTGTTAAAACTTCAAGAATGTTGAAGGAACACCTCGAATTACACACTTACTAAAAATAGTAAGTTGTCAGAATCTGATGAAACTTTAGTGGAAATCTATTGGAAGCATACTGACAACAACGTCAGTCTCAGTTTTCAATTTATTTATTTCGTTTGACCCTAGATTGACCAGGAGAGATGGAAACCCTAATTTTCAGACTTGGCCAAAATTTTATGTTTAAGCTCAATGGTCGGCACGTCCCCGGAAAGACAGACGGCAGAAAAGAGACAGACAGCGAGAGAGAGAGAGAGAAACCAAAGCCAAAAGACCATAATGGAGCAAAAATTAGGGGTCCCCATCTTGAATGGGGCGATGTGTGAAAAGGTCACAACAGAAATGTATGTCAAGTTATCGTTCATGGAGGTAGTTGTGAGAATATGGTTTCTAGAGAAATGGTAGATAAATTGAACTTACATTGTGAAAAACATCCCCATCCCTATCGTATTGCATGGTTTAAAAAGGGAAATGAAGTCATTGTTGATAAAAGATGTTTAATTTTGTTTTTTCATAGGAAAGATCTGTAAGGATGAAATATAGTGTGATGTCATTCCAATGGATGCATGCCATTTATTGTTGGGAAGGCCATAGCAGTATGATAGGAAAGTTATGAATGATGGAGAGAAAAACACATATACCTTTTGGAAGGATGGATCTAAAGTAAATTTTGTTACCCCTTAAGGATGAAGGAAAATGTGAAACTATATTGTCCGAAAGAGAACTTGTCAAAGAAATGAAGGTAACAGAGTTTTGTTATGCATTGGTAGTGCAAAGAGGAGAAGAGGAAGGCATGTCAATACCACCAAACGCAGCAAAGGTATTGGGAGAATTTGCTGATGTTGTGCCAGAAGAGTTACCTGATGGTCTACTGCCAAAGAGAGATTCAACATCATATTCAGGGATTAAATTGCCATAAGGGTGCTCTGGAGTCTTGGGGAATCTATTCATTGTTGTTGGGTGGTAATCTGGTGTTGATTATGGTGTGAGTTGTCACGAGCACTCTGTGTCATCCTAACGTCTGAGTCAACTGCATGATTTTAGTATATTTGATTTGCATTATCAAGAACCTATATTGAGCTATTACCAGATCCCAGCATTATCTATTGTTGTGCTTTTACCTGGACTGTGGCGGACTATATCTGGTTAGATTAATTCATGTATGTTGTGATAACTAGGCGCTAAGATTAATTTTGATCTCATTATATGGTGTTTGCTTCTATTGGTGTTACTCGTTCTAATCTAAGCCTGTGAATGTTAACTTCTATTTGTATTAAATATTTAATCTAAGTATTGTTTTTGCATCAAGTGGTGTTTATCTTGTGAATTAAGAACCAGACACATTACAATGGTATCAGAGGTGGCCTCCTACCAGCCTGTGTACCTTTTCATGAGCAACCGAGACCTAAGATACCATCTCAAAGAGAAGAAAAAAGCCATGGGCAACAAGGAAGATGATCGACAACAGTTTGTCAAAGAGTTCAGGGAGTTCCAATCCAATATGAAGGAGACCATGGTGGAAATGGTCCAACCATTGAGAGGGTTGAACCAACAGTTGGGTGTTGGTAAAGTAGCATAGAATGGTCCTAAGAGCAGCAGCTCGGTTGGAATAAAACCGGCAACCTCCACGAAGTTCTTCAAGGCCAAATTCCTAGACCAAGGGGCATAAATTGACACAAAAATACCACCTGAAGAGGAGGATGAAATTGCCAGATTGCATAACGAATACCATGCTCTAAGTGCAACTATCCACAGAGATTTGACTTTCACAGGAATTCCATGACATGAAGACTAAAAGAGGGCATAGAAGGAGAAGGTATGAAGATTGGAAAGACATCCAACATCGCGTGGGAAAAACCACCATCCTAGTTTTTGATGGTTCCGGGAGCTCGTCAGCAAGAGCTTGGCTGCAGAAATTAGATACATATTTCTCTTTGAACCCCATGTACGAGGAAGAGGCCATCAAATTTGCAACCTTACACCTTGAGGGTTTGGCCCACGAATGGTGGTATCATGGTATGGTGACACAAGGCCACAACTCCATCAAAACATTGGAAGAATTCAGTCAAAGGTTGACAGAGAGATTCGATATGAAGGATCCAAAAATTCACTACCAGGAATTGGCACAGCTGAAGCAAGAAGGTAAAGTGGAGAACTATGTTGCTGAGTTTGAAAGCTTGGCAGTAATGATCCCAGATGTGACAGAAAGAAGGCTTATAGTCATCTTTGTTGAAGGCCTATCTAAACCCCTTGGAGGTTTGGTGAAGACATTAGATCCTAGCTCACTACAAGTCGCCATTAGGAGAGCCTTGAACCTGGAAGATTCATCAACTAAGGGTGGATTACACTCCAACAAGGCACCTCCCATCGTGAGCAAGAAGCTTCCTCATGAAATTACTCCTCAACCAATAACCTGACAAAAACAAGCATATGTAAGTTCAACCTATAAAAAGCACAAGAATACTACCTAAAATGTGGAAAATAAACAATCATGAACACACACATAATTGTACTACAATATACCTTTGGAGAAACCCTCTAATGGGAAAAAAAACTCTAGGAAGAGTGAGCTAAGCTCCTCGTGCCACTAATCCACAATGTATAGCGATTTCAAATAGCTTCAGCAAGATATACAATATCCAAAAGCACAATGTCCTATAGAAACATGATCCACAACAACTAACTCCGATATTCATAGCTATCTCACGCAAGGACACAAATGATAATGCCTCCACTCTGATACGAATGAAGATTGTAGATGCATTGACAACTCATGGACCAACATGCATTGCCTAAAGAATTTGTACCACTACTTAAATTTGCAAGCAGTGACCTTTTAAGATAATTCCACCTAAGAGAATTAACTAGCAGATGTCATTCACCACATGGCTACTCTCAAGTCCAACTGTCAGGTTCTATGAGCTTCTACCATCCCCATAAATGACTATCCATACTTGCAGCACTGTGCCAGTCATGGGAATATCAATGGCATCCTAAACAACCATTAAACAAGAGAACTTCCAGCTTCCATTTGCTGCCCTATTCTCTAAAGATTGCTTCTACTGAAACCACCTCTTAGCACAACCTCAAAAGAATTTCCTCCAGGAATCCCTTCCTCTGTTTTGTTCGTTGTAACAAGAGAAAAGATTGCAAATGAATTGGTAATTTAAAATATGAAGTTAGCCCCATTCTTGCACTGGGGTTAGCAAAGATTCATTCTAATTTGCAGATTTTTGAAGTTGGATTGTGTCGAATGACTGTCCACTCTGAATTTTATAGGACATGATCAGGCAAAGGGATGGCTTCATACCTGTGGAACATTAAGTGTACCTTTTCAAACAATGAGAATTAAATCATGAAAAACAAAAAGGTATGCCATGATGAATGGTATAGCTTGCTTGGTAAGCATTGGACTCTGAACCTTAAGGTAATTTTCACCCAACATTGTATAACACGGAGCTAACAAACTAAACAGGAACCCAAACCATATAACCACTAAAAATATATTTACTAGGAAGTAGGACGCAACCTAATATATGAAGGAAATGATAAGGGTGTAGCATGGAAGTGATGTGCCTTGAATGAGCAATCAGTGATTTCTAAATTTGGTTCCATGAGCCTATCATCTTAAGTTAATTTTTCCTAAATAATCTAAGATGAGTAGCACTAGCCTAGCACACAAATCCAACTGACCCTCTTATAATAATTCTATGTTCCACCGGCGTCGGGGACGGGGGGACGGCGGCGGGGGAGCGGGAAGGGGGACGGGGTGTATATACTATATACTATACATATGGTACTTAAAATGCTAGTTATGAAAAGATGTATAAGACTATTAAGAAGTAAAATAGCAAAATTGAAATACTAAATTAGTACTTGAACATTGAACATCGAATATTGAAGCTTTCAATATCAAATTACTAATTAGAAATTAGAATAGTAATACTCAATACTACAATGTAACAATTGTTGAATTGGCAAATGGAAGATTTCTATTATATTATATCAAAAATATCTGATTATAAAGATGATTACAATGAGTAGCATGATTATATGATATCAAAACAAGTACAAAATCAAAATGTCAAAATGACAAAACGTAGTGAAGGAGGCAGAGGCCTCTAATCATCCCTCGGGAGGTCGGCAAACTCCTCATCACTGGAACCACTAGACTCCTCAAGGTCAAGATCTGCCAAAGGAACACCAACCAGCCCTATATCTGAAGCATCCTCATCCTCATCAATCTGTGATGGCTCCTCTGGCTCTATCGTTGTGCATCGGCCACCTGGGTATCCTTCTCTATCAATTGACCCAATACTCTGTCCCTCTCTGCCAACTTCTCCTCAAGAGCTGCCACTCTCGTTTGCTCAGCTGCCAACTGCTCTTGTAACTATACTATGATGGTTGATTGTATTGCAATTTGGCAATTCCAATAAATTTGATGGGGGTCTTTGGGCAACGCCCCCAGCGGGGTTGAGGGGCAGCGCCCCCGCCGCCAAGACCAATTTAACACTTTTGAAACCACTTGAAACTGCATAACGCACCTCATTTTCATGATTTTTCCACAGGTTTTGAATAGTGCTGATGAAGCCGAAAAATACATATTTTGCATTGTTTCTCTTAGACTTTACTTTCTCCAGGTCGATGCTTGGTACGACAATGGATGGGCCCCACATGCCCTTAGGGTTCGAATAGAACCAATAAAATATTAAAAAAATGTTTTAAATTCTTTTTTTTGTTTGCTTTTTGGCTGTCTGTCGTGGGAGACGCCTGGGCGTCCCCGAGACGCTCGAGGGACGCCCAGGCGTCTCCCTCGGCGTCTCAGAGACACTTGGGCGTCCCTCGAGCGTCTCGGGGACATCCAGGCGTCTCCGGCGGCGAGCCAAGAAATGGTGGCGCCGCCGGAGACGTGGGAACGCCGTCCCCACATCTCCGGGACGTCCCCGTTCCAGAGACACTAGGGCCTAGAGGGGGGGACGCATCCCCGGGGTTCACTGTAATAATTATCAAGACAAAGCACATTTATATCAAAATAAATATTACTTCTAACACTCCCTCTTAATGCTTAGTTAATGTTGGCTTGGTTAATCCTTAGCCTAAGCCATAATGACTAAGAGGCTAAGTATCTCCATCCATAGATGGTTTCTAATTCTCATCAGTCAATTATTTAGTATGTATTTACACTGGTGTAAGTGTTTTCTTGCATTACTCCATTCTAAACCTGTTGATAAATTACATGTACCTGCCTTGAGAAATATAGATTTTGTCAGCCTTTTTCTAGACCTTTAAACCCAAAGTAGTAATGAAGTAGTCCAAGGATTGCCATGTAAAGAAAATTCAAGTAATCTTTCAAGTCTTCAAGCATTCCATAATCACCACCTGTAATGACAAAGTCAGCAATATACATAATGATCATGATCACAACTTGGCCATTGATAACCTTGATGTATAAGAACGAATCTATTGATGACTGTTGAAACCTAGTTTTCAAGCAATATTCATCAATATTGGTCTACTAAGGTTTGAGAGCCTACTTCAACCCATACAACACCGTTTTGAGGCAACAACCAGATGCTCTTTGCTATGTTCTGCATAACCAGTTGGTTGCTCCATATGTAATTACTTCATCAGACTTAAATTAAGGGGAATATATTTATCATCTAACCAATAGACCTTCAACTAAAACTGGATGGCCAAATCAAGGATGGTCTAATGCAATTATTTTGGCCACAAGCACAAAAGATCCTTCCTAATCTATGCCTTCACTTCTCTTAGATCCTTTCATCACTAGTATGGCTTTGTAGCTGTCAATTGTCCCATATTATTATTCTTAGAAGTTAGACCTATAGATCAATTTGCACCTAACAGATTCATATCCCAATCCAATTATGTCAAGGTCCAAGTAACATTCCTTTGAGCGACTTTTGATTTCTTCATCCATGGCAATTCTCCAGAATTATTCCTCACTTGCCTCTTGAAGATTTGAAGTTCCCCATTATGCTATTGGTACATAATTAACTTCCAAAGTTCTCATCTAAGACTTCTCCTTCCTTTCTTGTAAGATGCCAAGCCAGAATTCTGCGCTAAAATGTTAAATGGCCAATTCACGACTCAGGCACTCACGACTATAGACATATATAAAATGAACAAGCCTAGTGAAACAACGGAAAAGGGGTTCGCTTTTGTATGGTTTAGAACATAGAGCAAACCTACTTCACAATTGTTTCACTGAAGGGAAACCCTAAAGATCCCAATCTAAAGTATGCAAAGGGGAAAGAGACCTTGAAATAGGACTGTCCTAAGGTCTGATTGTACACTAATGAGGGGTCCACCACCAAGCTAGGGCTTGGAAAGATAAATGCAATGCAAATCAAACTGCTTAAACCTAGTGACGCATGAAAATTGAATAAATGACCTAGAAATGCTTATAAATCAAAACAAAAAGTTGTAAAATCAGAGGCATGTACTTGGAAACTTGAAGAGGCCTGAATGAGGGCTGGAAATGTTGAAAACACTGACTTTGATTTAGATTGGGACTCATACACCAGTCTGGGCGTATCAGTCCCAAACTAGGGTTTTTAGGCCAAAACAGGAATCTGGCAGTGTCTAATCTGAAGCAACTGAAATCTAGAAAATCACTGTAATGGGACTCATATGCCACAAGTGGCGTATCAGTCCCAGTAGGCCTTTTTGGAGGATTAAGATCTAAATCAAGTCCCCAATCTCTTCTCTTTCTGCCACACCTTGTTTCCAGATCTGAAAATTTGATTTACAGCCTGTAGAAGTCTTTTCGTGACCTTGCAAATGAGGAGACAACTCCAACAACTTCCTTCAAGCTTGTGACCTAATCTTCAAAGATCCTTCATGCTCCCAGACACCTAGATCTGCAATCACACATGCAAAGAGGAGAAAAACTTGTTGATTGTTAGTGAATAGGGGTTTGCATTGGTCAAACCCCTTTTAGGTAATTAAACCAAATGATGAGATAATGAAGTAAGGACATGAAACATGGATAATGATACCTTGAATGATGTCTTGTAAATCTGCAATTTAACATGAAGTGGCCATGAAGGATGTAGATCTAGACCTTGAAATAAGTGTAGAACAGTGGTTAATCTTGAATCTTCAATGCTACATCACAACACTAGCTCCATAACGTGCTTGACGCTTGAAAATCTTGACATGATAATGGACCTCGAATTGCTGCAATAATTGATGAAGAATTTTGCCCTTGAATGCCTTAGAGATGATCTTGAGTGCTCTCTTGATGATCTTATAAAGTCTTGGAATGCTAAACTCTTGAGTGCTTGACTTGGTATCATGAATGCTTATATGAAATAATGATTTGAGACCTTGTTTATATAGGAAATCCATCTAATATCCCGTTAATTGGTCCCACAAGCTGAGATCTATGAAATTTGAACTTAAACCTAGATTTTCTCACTCAAAACCCTAAAAAAGGCGCCAAATGGGACTCATACGCCACACCTGGCGTATGTGTTACATCCCCTCTATCTTGAACTTGATTATGGCAATGAAATTATGGTCATTATGTTAGTTATGATTAACTGTCTTTCATGAGCTTGTGAAATTGGGAAAAGAATATTTAATTACATATTGTAACGACAATGTGAATGCTTTTCTTATATATGTGAAAATGAATGTGTTCATGAGTTTATATTTAAATATATATAAGACGAGAATAGTCTAACCCTAATTCTTTTTGTCAAGTGGTTGCAGGATAGCCAACGCTTCGAGGGAAAGGGAAATATCATCAAGGAGAGGTCGTAGTTAATCAAGGAGCAAATTATCATCACGCCTTGAGATGGTGAAAGATAGCTAAATTGAAGTCTTAACCTTGGCTATAATTATTTAATTAAATTATAAGAAAACAAGTCAATTTAAGAAATTGAGGTCACTGTCCTCCAGCCAAACATTGGAATAACTTTATGTTGGATGTGAGTTTTGAATAAAGGCAAGGTCCGCTTATTATGAGGCGATAAACCCGCCACCACATTGGCCTAAATCTTGAATGTAACACCCAAGAGGAATTCATGCGGACTCTTTACCGCATAATCTTGGCTTGCTTTGATTTCATTCGGACTTACACACCTTTTCGGCTTGCTTCCTCATCGATGGTTTTGGCATTCGCATTTCTCTTTTGGTGTATTCTCAGTCAATATTGGTTTCACCTCGCATTGTTCCTCATCTTCATTCTGGCTATCATCTCTTCCTTAGCATGAAGCTTTTCATTCCTTTGTACTGGATCTTAAGTGTTTGTTAACTTCATTTGGCACCCGCATTCATTACGTCTAGATGCTCTTCTTTCTCCACTTTCGCATTCTCTCATTTCTCTTTTCCAGTCAGCAGTCTCATCAAGAATCATTCTTTGATTATATTCCTGCTATTGAGTTTTAAGAGAAAGAGTTGGGTCATATTATTCAAATCTCCTGTTCTGGTGGAATTAGTATGATTTTCAGAGTAGCCGCCTCTGCAAATTTCTTGGGCTAGTAGGGACTTCAGTGGTCTCAACTTTTGATCTGTTTCTTGGAAGAAAAGAAAGCAAAGCCCTTCGAGTTTTAGATCAACATTTACAGGCACGTTTAAGACTCCTTGTTTTGCTTAAGTTTTACAACGAAGAAATCCTTTTATCATTCTTTTTAAAACCTTGAAATAGGAATGAATGATATTGAACTCTCGTTCTTATAAGTAGATTAAAATCGGTTCTTTTACTACCATACTGGGACTCAACCGAAAATTGAACCATATCATATAATTTTGCTAATATCTTGAGTACGAATTTACTCTATCTCCACTATACCGAATCTAAATGCCGATTGAATTATCTTCAAGCCCTCACTGTAAATTCTTTGCCTGACTAAGCCAAACTCTCTCTTTCTTCTGTTCTATAACTTTTGAGATTGAATAGTGTTTTTCTCTGATCATTCTGAGTTTCCTTGATGGCTTATAAATGTAAAAGATTTGTAAGAACCTCATTGTCGAACAAGACTCCTTTTATCTCTCCATACAAGTTTGAGATTAGCAAATTATTATTACTAAGATGTGAAAAGTTAAGAGCCAAGTACCTCTCTCTATATAAGCATTAAGTAATCAGCTTATCCTTAAATTATCAAGAGAGATTTTTGGAACCAAGTTAATGTAATATAAACCTTTGAATCTAGAATTATCATGTCGAGCAAGGTTGAGAGTGTTGACGGTACAAGAGTGCCATTAATGATAAAATCCTTGGCCATGGTACGATGCTAGATTAAGCATATGTTAGCTATCAAGAACCAGATATACCCCTGGTTAGAGTGATCTTTCTAGTTAGGAGTTACCTATAGTGAAGGATCGACCAAGTGATATAGATCCTTGACACCAAGCTCAGAGGCATGATGATAATTTGTGATCCTTGTTGATTACCCTCGTGAAGGGTCGGGTTTCTTCAGTTGAAGAAACACGGGAGACCAGTAGGTCTTCCGTTGGGCGGAAAAGCCCTTGATGATATTTCCTTTTCCCTTGGAAACAGAAGAGTCTTGTGCAGCATTCCAGCAGGAAGCCTTCAAAACTGTATTTTCTAGTAACTCTTTCTCTCTCTTTTAATTTCTGAGATAATTACTTTAGCATGTTATTTCATAACTGTAATAAATGCTCTTACATTTTCGAAAGCAAAGAAAAGTAGTTATTGTTCTTCTGTGTTTTCAATTATATGAAATTAGTTAGTTGATTCCTTTTCAGCTAAAACTGAAATTCTGAAAGTGTTTAACTTAAGTATTTTATACTAGATCTTAAGTGTTTGTTAACTTCATTTGGCACCCGCATTCATTATGTCTGGATGCTCTTTTTTCTCCACTTTCGCATTCTCTCATTTCTCTTTTCCAGTTAGCAGTCTCATCAAGAAGCATTCTTTGATTATATTCCTGCTATTGAGTTTTAAGAGAAAGAGTTGGGTCGTATTATTCAAATCTCCTGTTCCGGTGGAATTAGTATGATTTTCAGAGTAGCCGCCTCTGCAAATTTCTTGGGCTAGTAGGCACTTCAGTGGTCTCGACTTTTGATCTGTTTCTTAGAAGAAAAGAAAGCAAAGCCCTTCGAGTTTTAGATTGACATTTACAGGCACGTTTAAGACTCCTTGTTTTGCTTAAGTTTTACAACGAAGAAATCCTTTTATTGTTCTTTTTAAAACCTGGAAATAGGAATGAATGATATTGAACTCTCGTTCTTATAAGTAGATTAAAATCGGTTCTTTTGCTACCATACTGGGACTCAACCGAAAATTGAACCATATCATATAATTCTGCTAATATCTTGAGTACAAATTTACTCTATCTCCTTTATACCGAATCTAAATGCCGATTGAATTATCTTCAAGCCCTCACTGTAAATTCTTTGTCTGACTAAGCCGAACTCTCTCTTTCTTCTGTTCTATAACTTTTGAGATTGAATAGTGTTTTTCATTGATCATTTTGAGTTTCCTTGATGGCTTATAAATGTAAAAGATCTGTAAGAACCTCATTGTCGAACAAGACTCCTTTTATCTCTCCATATAAGTTTGAGATTAGCAAATTATTATTACTAAGATGTTAAAAGTTAAGAGCCAAGTACCTCTCTCTATATAAGCATTAAGTAATCAGCTTATCCTTAAATTATGAAGAGAGATTTTTGGAACCAAGTTAATGTAATATAAACCTTTGAATCTAGAATTATCATGTCGAGCAAGGGTGAGAGTGTTGACGGTACAGGAGTGCCATTAATGATAAAATCCTTGGCCACGGTACTAGATAAGCATATGTTAGCTATCGAACTCTCTCTTTCTTACCGATAGTTCAACCAAGTGGTATAGATCCTTTCATGATGATAATTTGTGATCCTTGTTGATTACCCTCGTAGTCGGGTTTCTTTTTCATGGGAGACTAGGTCTCTTGATGATATTTCATTTCCCTTTGAGTCTTGTGCAACATTTATAATATTTTCTAGTAATCTTTAATTTACATTAGTATTTCATAGTAAGAACTTACATTTTCAAAGAAAAGTGATTGTCTTTTGTGATTAGTTAGTTGACTCCTGTTTATCTTTTATGTTCTAATTGCAAAGGAAACCCTAGCATGAAAACTAGTTAGTTTACATTTTTAAACTGTAGATCAGATAGAGTGTTACAATATGGGTCCCACTTGGATGGGACCCATATGCCCAGGGTGGCGTATGGGTCCCACTGGGCCTTTTTAGGTGGCAAAAGTGTTGGGGTGTTAATAAATTAAATTTATTTATTGATATTGTCGGGATTTCGCTTGAAATATGCCTTGGGATGCACAATATAGGGTCTTAGGGACCTATTAAAGATGATATTAAGGTCACAAATGCAAGAGGGCTCAAAATTAAATGTGAAAGTGTAAATAAATATACTTTGCAACATCAAATTAAGGCAAAAATAGGTCTATTTAGCTTAAAAGGGCCCTAAATCCAATGTGAAAATATACAACACGTTACAACACTAGATTAGGTCCATTTAGTTTACAAGCCTCCTAAATTTAATGTGAAGGTGTAAATAAATACACTTTACAACACTAAATTAAGGAAAAGTTAGGTTTATTTAGCTTAAAAAGGGCCCAAGACCTTATGTGAATGTGTAAAACACATTACAACACTAGGTTAAGGCAATAAAGTCCAATTTGTCATTAATTATTCCCAAATCAAGAAAGGAAAAGGTGTACTTTTTCTATTGTTACACCTAGATATTATAGTTAATTCAGATAAAAATTGCTTCTATTATGCATATATGTAACTACTTAGAATTCATACGCTGGCAGAACTATGCCACAGAGTGCCAACAAAGTATCAAATATTTTGATTGAAGGACGTTGATTTTTACCAAGGAGATAATGGCGACAAAGCATATCAAATATAATGTTTTCCAAATGAATAACATACATTACATATATATGATGAGATACTTTCTGTAATGTCCTGTTTTTGGTTACATGGAGAAATATAATATTATTTTAATTATTTAATATTTTCCTCCAAATGTTAATTCATAAGGAAATATTATTAATTAAATAATATTATATTTAAAGTGGCTTATTAAATTCAGATTAAAAAATAAGTCACAAATTGGAAATTAAAAAGTGAAAAGGAAATTTGAAGAGTCACAGAAAGCCAAGAGACAAGGCAAAGAAATAAAAGTTTTGAGGAGAGCTAATTGCAGGTAGGCTTGGTTTTATTTTGGTTCTTTGGAGAGCTTGTTTGCAGGACTTGAGGATGGAAACCCTACAAGTTCAGAGAATTGGATGAAAACCCAATTTTGCACTGGCGAAATCACCCTAGTTTCGCAATTGGTATTAACGTTTCGAGTTCGGAATTTTGTTTAGTCTCTTGCAGAGACAATTTTCAAGGAAAAAAGGTATCTGTTTGTATATAGATCTAAATAAAATATCTACTCTTATATCCAGTCGTGCAATTTTTCCCTGACACATAACAGGAATGGAGTACATACATTTCACTAGCAAATATAGAGAGAAAATACACAAGGATTGATGGAATTGTTAAGGAATTGTTGAATTAGTAATTGTCAAAAGCTATGGTGAGAGACGTGGCGCTAATAAGGGAATCGATTGACTTGTTTAATGCTGGAAAGGTCACCATTCTTAAGATTATGACTCGTCTCTTGAATATTCGTCGAGGTATGTGCAAATATTACAAGTTGATGCTTCAGATTTTAATATGATTCTCAAATCTCCTATTTTCCATTGAAGGAGGCGTTACTATCCAGCTTAGTTGTTAAAATTGATGGTGTGATGTTTAGGTTCAGGGGATGTGAATATTAACATTTTCGTGTTAAAAGATATTGGGTAGCATACTGCAGTGTTGAATCAATTGCCGAATTCTTGAGATGTCGGGTGTTTGAAAGAAATACTAAAGCCGTTTCAATTCCAAGAAACCGGAAATTAGTTCAATCTCATATTATTAAGCTCAGGAAAGACCATTGGGAGCTGGTTCAAAATACATTTGTCAGGAGTTTGAATTCACTTGGGTGTCGCTACAGGAACCATAAGCTATGCCTTGTTTGGAGTATTCAAAAGCCATATAGGATTGCAACCTGGGCACATATTTGGAGGAAACCGCCTTTATTTGTGATTGCCTTTGTGTTGAGCCACAAGCCTGAGGAAGGGATTCTAGCCACTCATTGAAAAAGAGAAGCCGTTATTAAAGAAACAAGAGAAGAAACGTGGAGAAAGAAGATAAATAATTCACAGTGATTATGAGGCAGTCTTGAGCTCAAGAGGATTTGTCGAGGCGGCAAGGTTTTGTTAAGGCTCACGTGGCAAGGAAAAAAAATAAAATATTATCGTTGAACAAGCCAGGTCGGAGGATTTAAATAAAAGCTCATTTCATATCTAATTTCTATAGAGCGACGACCTATGAACTTAAGCATTAGCAATTTCTAAGTAGTCAAGTTTATCTAAAGGTGGGTCGTGCTTTGTATGACTTGAAGAGAAGTTGTAGACACCCCAATCTTATCTTCCAAGAAGTTAGCCACACCAAACCTAGTCTCTAAGGCTATTTCTCTATTGCATCAAATTATAGTTATGTGATTTGAATAGTGAAGCTTTTCATTTTTAACTGTAATAAATGCTCTTACATTTTCGAAAGCAAAGAAAAGTAGTTATTGTTCTTCTGTGTTTTCAATTATATGAAATTAGTTAGTTGATTCCTTTTCAGCTAAAACTGAAATTCTGAAAGTGTTTAACTTAAGTATTTTATACTAGATCTTAAGTGTTTGTTAACTTCATTTGGCACCCGCATTCATTATGTCTGGATGCTCTTTTTTCTCCACTTTCGCATTCTCTCATTTCTCTTTTCCAGTTAGCAGTCTCATCAAGAAGCATTCTTTGATTATATTCCTGCTATTGAGTTTTAAGAGAAAGAGTTGGGTCGTATTATTCAAATCTCCTGTTCCGGTGGAATTAGTATGATTTTCAGAGTAGCCGCCTCTGCAAATTTCTTGGGCTAGTAGGCACTTCAGTGGTCTCGACTTTTGATCTGTTTCTTAGAAGAAAAGAAAGCAAAGCCCTTCGAGTTTTAGATTGACATTTACAGGCACGTTTAAGACTCCTTGTTTTGCTTAAGTTTTACAACGAAGAAATCCTTTTATTGTTCTTTTTAAAACCTGGAAATAGGAATGAATGATATTGAACTCTCGTTCTTATAAGTAGATTAAAATCGGTTCTTTTGCTACCATACTGGGACTCAACCGAAAATTGAACCATATCATATAATTCTGCTAATATCTTGAGTACAAATTTACTCTATCTCCTTTATACCGAATCTAAATGCCGATTGAATTATCTTCAAGCCCTCACTGTAAATTCTTTGTCTGACTAAGCCGAACTCTCTCTTTCTTCTGTTCTATAACTTTTGAGATTGAATAGTGTTTTTCATTGATCATTTTGAGTTTCCTTGATGGCTTATAAATGTAAAAGATCTGTAAGAACCTCATTGTCGAACAAGACTCCTTTTATCTCTCCATATAAGTTTGAGATTAGCAAATTATTATTACTAAGATGTTAAAAGTTAAGAGCCAAGTACCTCTCTCTATATAAGCATTAAGTAATCAGCTTATCCTTAAATTATGAAGAGAGATTTTTGGAACCAAGTTAATGTAATATAAACCTTTGAATCTAGAATTATCATGTCGAGCAAGGGTGAGAGTGTTGACGGTACAGGAGTGCCATTAATGATAAAATCCTTGGCCACGGTACAATGCTAGATTAAGCATATGTTAGCTATCAAGAACCAGATATACCCCTGGTTAGAGTGATCTTTCTAGTTAGGTGTTACCGATAGTGAAGAATCAACCAAGTGGTATAGATCCTTGACACCAGGCTCAGAGGCATGATGATAATTTGTGATCCTTGTTGATTACCCTCGTGAAGGGTCGGGTTTCTTTAGTTGAAGAAACATGGGAGACCAATAGGTCTTCGGTTGCGCGGAAAAGCCCTTGATGATATTTCATTTTCCCTTGGAAATAGAAGAGTCTTGTGCAACATTCCAGCAGGAAGCCTTCAAAACTATATTTTCTAGTAACTCTTTCTCTCTCTTTTAATTTCTGAGATAATTACTTTAGCATGTTATTTCATAGCTGTAATAAATGCTCTTACATTTTCGAAAGCAAAGAAAAGTAGTTATTGTTCTTTTGTGTTTTCAATTATATGAAATTAGTTAGTTGATTCCTTTTCAGCTAAAACTGAAATTCTAAAAGTTAGTTGAGGAATTGAATATAATGTAATTGTTTAAAATTGTTTATCTTTTATGTTCTAATTGCAAAGGAAACCCTAGCATGAAAACTAGTTAGTTTACATTTTTAAACTGTAGATCAGATAGAGTGTTACAATATGGGTCCCACTTGGATGGGACCCATATGCCCAGGGTGGCGTATGGGTCCCACTGGGCCTTTTTAGGTGGCAAAAGTGTTGGGGTGTTAATAAATTAAATTTATTTATTGATATTGTCGGGATTTCGCTTGAAATATGCCTTGGGATGCACAATATAGGGTCTTAGGGACCTATTAAAGATGATATTAAGGTCACAAATGCAAGAGGGCTCAAAATTAAATGTGAAAGTGTAAATAAATATACTTTGCAACATCAAATTAAGGCAAAAATAGGTCTATTTAGCTTAAAAGGGCCCTAAATCCAATGTGAAAATATACAACACGTTACAACACTAGATTAGGTCCATTTAGTTTACAAGCCTCCTAAATTTAATGTGAAGGTGTAAATAAATACACTTTACAACACTAAATTAAGGAAAAGTTAGGTTTATTTAGCTTAAAAAGGGCCCAAGACCTTATGTGAATGTGTAAAACACATTACAACACTAGGTTAAGGCAATATTAAGTCCAATTTGTCATTAATTATTCCCAAATCAAGAAAGGAAAAGGTGTACTTTTTCTATTGTTACACCTAGATATTATAGTTAATTCAGATAAAAATTGCTTCTATTATGCATATATGTAACTACTTAGAATTCATACGCTGGCAGAACTATGCCACAGAGTGCCAACAAAGTATCAAATATTTTGATTGAAGGACGTTGATTTTTACCAAGGAGATAATGGCGACAAAGAACAACTCATACCAGAATCACTCATATCAAATATAATGTTTACACAGATCCAAATGAATAACATACATTACATATATATGATGAGATGCTTTCTGTAATGTCCTGTTTTTGGTTACATGGAGAAATATAATATTATTTTAATTATTTAATATTTTCCTCCAAATGTTAATTCATAAGGAAATATTATTAATTAAATAATATTATATTTAAAGTGGCTTATTAAATTCAAATTAAAAAATAAGTCACAAATTGGAAATTAAAAAGTGAAAAGGAAATTTGAAGATTCACAGAAAGCCAAGAGACAAGGCAAAGAAATAAAAGTTTTGAGGAGAGCTAATTGCAGGTAGGCTTGGTTTTATTTTGGTTCTTCGGAGAGCTTGTTTGCAGGACTTGAGGATGGAAACCCTACAAGTTCAGAGAATTGGATGAAAACCCAATTTTGCACTGGCGAAATCACCCTAGTTTCGCAATTGGTATTAACGTTTCGAGTTCGGAATTTTGTTTAGTCTCTTGCAGAGACAATTTTCAAGGAAAAAAGGTATCTGTTTGTATATAGATCTAAATAAAATATCTACTCTTATATCCAGTCGTGCAATTTTTCCCTGACACATAACAGGAATGGAGTACATACATTTCACTAGCAAATATAGAGAGAAAATACACAAGGATTGATGGAATTGTTAAGGAATTGTTGAATTAGTAATTGTCAAAAGCTATGGTGAGAGACGTGGCGCTAATAAGGGAATCGATTGACTTGTTTAATGCTGGAAAGGTCACCATTCTTAAGATTATGACTCGTCTCTTGAATATTCGTCGAGGTATGTGCAAATATTACAAGTTGATGCTTCAGATTTTAATATGATTCTCAAATCTCCTATTTTCCATTGAAGGAGGCGTTACTATCCAGCTTAGTTGTTAAAATTGATGGTGTGATGTTTAGGTTCAGGGGATGTGAATATTAACATTTTCGTGTTAAAAGATATTGGGTAGCATACTGCAGTGTTGAATCAATTGCCGAATTCTTGAGATGTCGGGTGTTTGAAAGAAATACTAAAGCCGTTTCAATTCCAAGAAACCGGAAATTAGTTCAATCTCATATTATTAAGCTCAGGAAAGACCATTGGGAGCTGGTTCAAAATACATTTGTCAGGAGTTTGAATTCACTTGGGTGTCGCTACAGGAACCATAAGCTATGCCTTGTTTGGAGTATTCAAAAGCCATATAGGATTGCAACCTGGGCACATATTTGGAGGAAACCGCCTTTATTTGTGATTGCCTTTGTGTTGAGCCACAAGCCTGAGGAAGGGATTCTAGCCACTCATTGAAAAAGAGAAGCCGTTATTAAAGAAACAAGAGAAGAAACGTGGAGAAAGAAGATAAATAATTCACAGTGATTATGAGGCAGTCTTGAGCTCAAGAGGATTTGTCGAGGCGGCAAGGTTTTGTTAAGGCTCACGTGGCAAGGAAAAAAAATAAAATATTATCGTTGAACAAGCCAGGTCGGAGGATTTAAATAAAAGCTCATTTCATATCTAATTTCTATAGAGCGACGACCTATGAACTTAAGCATTAGCAATTTCTAAGTAGTCAAGTTTATCTAAAGGTGGGTCGTGCTTTGTATGACTTGAAGAGAAGTTGTAGACACCCCAATCTTATCTTCCAAGAAGTTATGCCACACCAAACCATATTAAGAAGAGTAGCAGTTCAAATCCCTCTCAAGATTATTGGAGTTAAGGCTATCTGACCAGTGCAGCTCAAGGGAAAGAATTATGACATTTGAGAAGAGTGCATCACGTGAAGCGGCTTTTTATGAGAGAAGAACGAGTTGATGTGACAAATTTGAATAGCTTCAACAACCATTTGAAGCTAAGGCTACAGGTCAAGAAATTGAATTATTTGCTTAATCCTGTGTATGAGAAATTAGTTGAGATTTGCCCTTCAAATGCACTTGGATATTTAGGAGGTCTTGGTTGTATCGCACTTAGTATAAAGGGAAAGAATGTATTTAAATTTGTGTATGATGTTATTTAATGATGCATCCTTGGCAACAACTGTAACAAAAGTCTTATAATTGATATTGTTTGTAAAACTGTGCAATTTGTAAATGTTAAAGGACTACAACCTTCAAAATTACTGATGGTTTTCCAAGTCAGTCACTGCTTTGGGTTAATGGAAAAACAATCTATTCTTTCCTGCTTTGTCCAAATCAATATTTAATTTCATGATCATAAATGGAGTTCTAAGCACAGAACAACAGAGTTACAAACTATTTGACGAAATGCCTAGAGCAGTTGGCTGGTGAAATCGAAAAAATTTGTTCTTAGTTTAGGGTAGCTCTTTACACTTTCCCTAGTATAGCCGCACAGACTTGAATGCAAGGGATTGACTACAATTAGGAAGCAAGACCTGATGAATAAGCTCTCAGGTGCCTATGGCGTCATTCGTCCTTACTCTCCCAATCCTGAATGTGTGCCAATCTGCAAAACCCTTTGAACGACACTCTAATTTCTAGAATCTGTGGTAGCCTTGGACACTTTGTAGTTGATCAATGCCAATAGACGATGGTCCTGAAACAATCGAATCTGCTAGCAATGGGTCGTTGGCCAGAATTCTCTCTATGTAGTGACACTTCCAGCGTTCGAATGTTCCTTTAGTAGCAACTTATAGCGAGTTGACTCCAAGTCCAATACCCACGCGGAGGTGTTGGCCAGAGCCTGGAGGGCTTGACCTGAAATCACTGATATTCACGCCTTTTGTGCATGCCCCTTACGTCCGACCTGCAATAACAAAATGCTTGATTCAAAATAGGAACTTTTGAGCAGACACGGTTTTAGAAGGGTTTGCATCCTACAAGATCATTTTCCAACTACACGGTCAAATCGCCATGTCATTATTTGATGCCTCCATTAAGAGCAGCGACCCCAAATAACTATCAAACATAGGTGCCAACTATAAGAGGTCAGCCAAAAGAAAACATAATTCAAAATTCAACTTTAGTGTCTTCTAAGGGGTTGGCCAGTGTTAAACAATAAAATTTAATTATTATTTTTAATAATTTAAATTTTATTTTATCATTTAATATTATTATTATTTAATACTATTTTAAATTCTCAAGTGTTTAAAAACACTGTTGGTTTTCCCGCCAAAATTAAATCAAGTAATTTTGGGGACATGACAATCCACCCCGCTCAGATGTTGCTTGCCCTCAAGCAACTTTAGATCCAGATCCTTGAGTGTTTTTGCTCTTGCCCTCGTCTTCTCTATTCCCTTGGTCGAAACATCCTTAGGGCCTACCTTGGAGAATCCTCGAAGAATGACCTCCTTTCTATTAGCTTTAAACTTCAACTCCAAAATCCGATAGTTGGTCATGTACTCACCAAGCAAGTGCAACCATTGCACTCCCAAGACCACATTTGTCTCACCAATGCCAACTATGTAGAAATCATCCTGCATCTTGTGTCCTCCTATGGTCAACTCCATTTGTTGAATCCGGCGATTGCATGGAATAGTGTAACCATCTGCAACTGTCACATTAAAACCTTCAAAATCTTCCACCCTCAAGCCCATCTTAGCCACTAGCCCTTCATTGATGAAATTATGGGTGGCTCCACTACCGATCAATACTGTTACCCTTTGAATAGAGCTCCAAGGAAGATGGCGTCGAGTTTGGTTGTTGTGCGCACTAGGGCCCGAGTGCCCTAGCTACGCTCTTCCTTCTGCATGTGCACATTTTCATATTGCATGCTCGGCCTTTTTGGAGTTCAGTGTTCACTATGGCTGCTTGTTCGGTTCTGTAGGTTGATGGGGGGTTTTTTGCTGGTGTGGGGGATTGTTGTTGCTTGGGGAAGCGTCTTCTTTTTTATCTTTTGTTTTAGGCTTCTTATTTCTTTTCTCTTGTCAATCAGTGGTGTTTGATCTCAGTGGAGGGGAAGTATAAGGGTAGCTTTCTCTTCCTTTGGCTCATTTAGTGTTTGGCTCGGTCTTGGGAGGAGTTTTCCTCTTCTTGCTGCTTGTGAGGGGGTGGTTCATTTCTAAGGGAGGCATAAGGGTGTGGTTTGTTTTCTCTTTGGAAAATGGATCTAGGTGGATTGTCTAGGGTTAATTCTCCCTTGGACTTTCGTGTTGCCTTTGGTGCAAAATCACCGTCTCCTTCGATGAGGGTGGTGGAGAACAATTTGTTTGTTAATGATTTTGGGATTGGAGGGCTTGCTCCAACTGGAGGACCACATATCCTAAAAATCAATGGTTGTCTGGAGAGATGCAAAGAAAGGCCAATACTAGTGATTCAACCAGAATTGATTGCAGAAGATATTGAGTATTTTTCTAAACATGAGTTGCTTTTGCAAATTCATGGGAATGCGGGTTTCGCTCCACTTTCTGGAATAGTGGGCTCAGTAGACTTGGGCTCCGAAAGGTGAAATGGAGATTATGTTGTTAGCTAATAGTTATTTCATGGTGATTTTCCACTACATGGCAGATCACAATAGTGTTTTTGAGGGTGGGCATTATTTTCACAACCAAACTGGTTTATTTATTAAACCCTGGCACAAAAGTTTTAATCCTTCAAAGGAGCTCCCGAATCAAGTTACGTGATCAACAGATCCTGGTCAGGTGGTGGTCAGTCTGGGCCCTTGAAGATGCCGAGGAGTCTAAAACCTTGCGGAGTCTCAGACTTCTCAACCTCCTCGCAACCCCCCTATGGTTGAGAAAGGCAAGGCTCCCATTTCTGGTGCGGCTGCAGGTGCAGAGGGTTTTATTCCTGTTAAGGCTTGTAATAGGAATCGTGGTCAAAAGAGTACTTTTAAGGAGCAACAAGAAGGTGATATCTTTAATAGATTTGCGGTTTTGGATGACCTCAATCAGCAGGAGGTGAATCCGGGTATGATGGTTATGGATCAAGGTGTTTTGGAAGTGGTTCAAGAAGGCATTATTCCAGATATCACTCAGACTTCACAGGAGGTTGGTGCTTTGCAAATGGAGACGGATCTTAGTTTGGTGGTTTCTAGGAGATCTGAGACTCTTATATATGCGAAGATTGGGGGGGGAGAGATCTCTAATCCATTGGTGAAAGTGGGGTCTGATTCGGTAAAAGGAAGCAAGGCTTCTCCCTCGTTGGGACTTCTTCACAAAGACCAGAAAAAAAGGGGTTGCGAAGAAGCCTTCCAAGGTTGGGAGAAAGAAAAGCTTAGAGAAAATCAAGATGATGGGGGAGACTTTGGTGGAGACAAGATCTGTTAAGACTCTGGACTCTCACTTTTCTAATCCTTTGAAATGATCTTCCTCTCCTGGAATGTAAGGGGCTTGAACAGTGGCCCTCAACAAAAAGTTGTTCGTGACTTGGTGAGAATTCACTTGCATGAAGTTCTTTTTTTATAGGAGACTAAGTTGTCAGTTGAGAGTATGGTTGGTTTATTGCCAAAACTGTGGGGGCAGAGTGAATGCTAGTGTATTGGGGCTCATGGTAATGTTGGGGGTGTGGCTTGCTTATGGAACCCTTTGAAGATTCGTCCTCTTTGGTGGATGTCCTCTAAGTCTTCTATCTCTGCAATTGCCTAAAGCCTAGAGACGGGGGAAACTATTTTCTATCAAACATCTATACGCCTACTAATTTTCTGGTAAGCAACATTTGTGGTCTCTTATCATTTTTTTAAGCCTTGCTCCTTTTTTCCCTTGGATTATGGCTGGTGATTTCAATGCCATTATTGAGTTAGATGAAATGAAGGGTGGTATTGCGAGTTGGAGCCCTCTACTTTCCTTCTCCATAATAACATTTATGCCTTGAATCTTGTTAATATCAAGCCCAGTAATGGTCAGTTTACTTGGAACAATAGGAGGTCGGAAGAGAATTGTATTACTAAGAGACTTGACCGTTTCTTGGTTTCCTGTTCCTAGATTGGAGGATCGTGATCTACTTGTCCTAAGATTCTTGACTGGAGGGGCTCAAATCACTGGCCTATTAAATTATCTGCTTCTTTGGCTCGTGTTGCTCAATCCCCCTCTTTCAAGTTCTAGCTTATGTGGTTAAGGGATCCTTCCTTGCAGGAGTATGTGGCTGAATGGTGGCGGATGGGGAGACCCGCTCATGGCATGGATATGTATTCTTTTTCCAAACTGCTGCAATATGTGAAGTATCAACTCAAACGGTGGAATAGGCAGTGTTTTGGAAATATTTTTCATGCTAAGATTGTTGCTCAAGTCAACTTGGATGTTATTGCCCAGGAGATAAGGGAGTTGGGCCTTTTGGAGGATTTACTCGGGGAGGAGGCAAGGGCTTTGAAAGCTCTGGAAGAGTGTGAGCTGCGCAAGGAGATTTATTGGAAACAAAAGGCTCATGTTGAGTGGTTGTAGGAGGGGGACAAAAACACTGTTTTCTTCTTCAATGCAGTGAAAGCCAAGAGACACTGTTCTTGTGAATGTCAAGGGTGAGCATTTATCTTCTTTGCATGATATGTCCAGAGAAGCTTCTCAGTTCTTTGCCTCCTTATTTAGAGAGGATTCTCAAGATGTTTTGGTGGAAGAAAACCAGGTTTTGTCTTGTATCCCCTCCTTGGTTATTGGGGAGATGAATGAGCACCTTTTGGGCTACATTTTGCTAGAAGAATTGGAGGCTATTGTCTGTCAGATGAAGAAAGGGAAAGCCCTAGGCCCTGATGGCTTTCTGATTGAAAGCTTTCAGGAATTTTGGGATATCATTAAGCTGGATTTATTGGAGTTGGTTCGAGAGTCTCAAAAGAATAAGCAGATTTTTAGGGCTTTGAATGGATCAGCTAAGTAAGTTTCATCCTATCTCCCTTTATAATGTGGTTTATAAAATCATTTACAAGTTGATTGCTAAAAGGTTTAAGCGGTGGCTTAGATGGCTTATCTCTGAGGAACAGAGTGGTTTCATGGCGGATCAGCAAATTCTGGATGGAGTGGTCATTGCTACTAAAACTATTCACTCTATGGCGTCCTCGAAAGAAAAGGCTATGTTCATCAAGTTGGATATGGTAAAGGCCTATGATAGAGTTAAGTGGTCCTTCTTGTGCAAAGTTCTTATAGCCTTTAGTTTTGCTGAGGAGTGTGTCCAAAGGGTTATAAGCTGTGTTACTTCCACTTCCTTTTCGATGCTGATAAATGGTGAGCCTTCTCTTTTTGGTGCTTCTAGAGGCCTTCGTCAAGGGGATCCTCTCCCTCCTTATTTATTTATTCTCCTTGCTAAAGGTTTCGGGAGAGTGTTGAAGCGTAATGTGGAGTTGGGCCTTATTCAGGGATGGGTGTGGGGAAATGGTTTGCCTCCTCAATCTCACCTGCAATTTGTGGATGATACTGCTTTGATGGGTATGGCTAAGGTCAGGGAAGTCACTAATTTGCGCAACGATTTGAATGCTTATCTTCTTATTTCTAGTCAAATGATTAATGAAGATAAATCTTCCATTTTCTTTTTCAATACTCCACGGCTCATTCAGCAAAGGATTGCTCGTATCTTGAGGTTTCAAATTGGTTCTCTTCCTTTAACCTATCTTGGCATTCCTATCTCTTCTAGTATTCTTCCTAGGGAGTCTTGGCAAAATATTCTTGACAAGTTTCGTGAGAAGGTTAATCATTGGACTCATAGATGGTTTTCCTTTACTGGGCGTGTTCAGCTGCTTAAATCAGTGGTGCAGGCTCTTCCCATCTATAGATGTATGCTTCAGGTGGCTCCGGTTGGGTTTGTTAAGGATTTGGACTCTTTGGCTAGACAATTCTTATGGGCAGGCAGTTTGTCTTCCTCTAAGTGGAGCCTTGTGAAGTGGGATATTGTTTGTAGTCCGAAGTAGTTTGGGGGACTTGGATTGCGGCAGTCAACTCTGACCGGGTTGGCATTGGCTGCCAAGTTTTGTTGGAGGTGGTGTTTGGAATAGAATCATATCTGGGCCAAGATTTTATCTCATAAGTACCTTCAGGGGGTTCCAAAGGAGGAGATTCCCCGTTATCCTCTAGTGGGGAAAGGTTTTGTGATTTGGGGAACGCTAAAGAAAGGGGTTGTGCTGATCAAGGAGGGCTTGTTCTGGATATGTAATAGGGGGGTTGAGGCTCTCTTCTGGTCTAATTCTTGGGACGGTTTTCCCCCCATTTTGCGCCAATATCCTAATTTACTGAATTTTTGGCAGAGCTTCTTGGAGGTTGGCTGGTCAAGGGTGATTGATTTTAAGACTTCCTACCCCTGTGGGTAGATGGAGGTGGCTAGGTGGAAGGATCCTTGCAATTGGCCTGTTGTTGGTTCAGAGGAGGACTGTGCCAAGCTTCAAAATATTTTGGCTAGTAGGCAGTGCAACTCTCTTAGGGATAAGGATATTCTTGCTTGGAGTCTGGATACTAAGGGTGCATTCACTGTGGCTAGTGGGTATCAGGAATTGTTGATTCGTAAATTTGGTGGGGTGGAGGTTCCTTGGTGGAAACATGTTGGAACAAGTTCTCTTAGCCAAAGTGTAATTACTTTGTGTGAACTCTAGCTTGGAATAGATGTTTGACTTGGGATAATCTTCAGAAAGGGGGATTCTAGGGCCCTTCTGTTTATATTCTGTGCGGATGCAATGAGGAGGATTCATCCCACTTGCTTTTTCATTGTTACTTTTCTTTGTTGCTTTGGCATTTCTGGTGGGGTGTTTGGAAACATCCTTGCGTTCATGCTTCTTCCCTTGTTGAGTTTCGGGGCAATCTGAGAAGACCTCCTTCTCAAGCCTCTTTCCTCCAGATTGTGTGGTGTATTGGTCCTACCTTCATCCTTTGGAAAATTGGCTGGAAATGAATCATAGGATTTTTCATGGGGATAGGCTGATGGTTCAACAAGTCTGGCACAAAATTGTTGGTATGATCCAGAAGACGATGGAAGCCAAATGTGAAGTGGAGTATCCTTTGGAAAGGAGTGATGTTGAGATTGTGAATAGTTTGCGCTTACAGGGTTTGACTTTCATCTCTGCTTGTGTCAGAAGAGGTAGGCAGGTTAAAAAGAAGGTTCAAAAGGTTAGAAGATGGTTTTCTCCTCCAGCAGATATTTTGAAGATCAATACTGATGATTCCTCTAGGGGTAATCCAGAGCCTACTAGGATTAGTGGAGTTGCAAGAGACTATTCTGGCTCGATTATTTTCTTTTTCTCCATTCATAAAGGGCAGCATTCTAACAACTTTATGGAGGGGTTGGCAATTCTCTGGGCTATTGAGCGTGCTTGTGCTTTGGGTTGGCGTAGGATTATTTGTAAATCTAATTCACAGATTATTGTTAATTTGTTGAATGAGCAAAAGTTGACTGATGTTAATTGGCAGCTTGCTTTGGTTGTTTGTCGGATTTTGCAGATGTGCTCTATGCTGGAGGTGGTGTCTTTTACCCACATCCCACGCGAATGGAATAGAGCTGCTAATTGTTTGGCCAAGTGGGCTTTAGAGCATGATGATGATTGGAAGATTGAGGGTTGGGGGCAGCTGTCCCCTAATTATCGTCATGATTTAGAGAGGGTCATTTTTGAGGATTTGGTTGGCTGAGGTGATTGTTGCTATGTGGGTGGAGGTTTTGTCTTGGTTGGGTATTCTTGTGCTTTCTTTTCGTGGGAGCCTGTTGGATCCTTGATCTCTTTGTATTGTTACTTTCTTGCTTTCAATAAAGTTTTTACCCATTTTAATTTTAAAAAAATACTGTTACCCTCTGCCCATGTAACTCCCCTCTAATGCGAAGAGAATGATACCTAAGTGCTCTTGAAAGCGTTGCAAGAGTGTCTCTTGCCTGTTCTCTTGCCAATGTCTCTACATTCACCTCTTCATCAATAAAGCTTGCAAATTCACCTTCCCCCTCTTCAACATCATCATCAGAGGTTACCTCAATATAGTGGATTTGTCCTTTTCCCCTACACCTGTGACCCCGTGCCCAAGATTCCTTGCAATGGTAGCACAATCCCTTTCTTCATAGCTCGTTCCTAGACACGTCCATCCCATGAGATCATGGTGGTGGGTTCGTCAGTTAAGGAGTAATCTTGTGGGATGGCTTCTTTGGCTATCCTATTGGCACGTTCTTGATCATAGACTTACTCTTCGTGGTGGAGTCCTCAAGGTTCAAGGCCCTTCGAATAGCTTCTTCCAATTATGTCTACTCTAAAGCTCTTACCAAACCATGATAAGATTCTAATAACCCTTCGATGAAGAGGAACATAAATCTCTTATCGGAAACATTTGGAAACATAACAGCTAGCCTTCAGAATTCTGAAACATAATCATCCACTGTCCCAAGCTGCTTTACCCTTGTCAAATCTTGGAAGTACACCTCTGGATCCTTTCTATCAAACTTCTCCATAAGCTTTTGTGTGAAATCAGCATATGTAGTAACAAGGTCAAACCCTTGCGTCACAAGACTGTGGTCCCACCATTCGTGAGCCACACCTTCCAAATGCAAAGTGGCAAACTTTGACAGCTTCATCTCCAATCATAGGGCTAAGAGAGAAGTATGTATCTATCTTTTGCGCCCATGTGTGTGCAATAACCTTCACTGAGCCATCAAATGTAGGGAGTGAAAGCTTGCTGACTTTGTACTAAAGATCTTTATTGACTCACTGCAAATGCTCTCTCCCATCACTTCCAAACCCCTTCCTAGCATTGTTGAACTGGTCAAAAGGGATCTTTGCTCGTGTGAGGGCGTCAAGTTTCTAATACTGTAATGTTCCCAATTTTTGAGTCAACATATAATTAAATAATTAATTTTAAGTTGTCACGAAAGAAGTTAAAATATAAAGGCAACTAAAATTAATTATTTAATGGTATTAAAGTAACTTAAGTTATTAAAAGTTAAGTGAATTAATTAAGTTGCTTTGTATAAATTCTCAAAAGATAAAATTAAAAGTGAAAAATAAAAGAGGAGAATTCAAGAGGTCATGAGGAGTTACAAAGAGGAATGAATAAGAGTTTGCAAGAGCTTGTTTGAAGTTCTATTGGATTTGTTTTTGGAGTTTCAAGATAGTGTTGAACAGAGTTCATCACAACCTTTTTGAGGACGAAAACCCTCTGAAAGAAGATCAGCTCCGGTGGTGAGATTATCCACCCTAGCTGGTGGCTAGAGAAATCGTTCAGGCTTCTCGCTTGGGCTTAATTGATTGGTCTCTTGACGAAATTTGTGAGTCTTATTTATAAGACAAATTTTAGAGTTGGTATTGATTAAATTGTTCAATCAGTCCAGTGCTAAAAGTTTTTGCAGAAGAATTGTGTTGGAGTTTGAATATTAATGGAGATTGAATTATTTATGTAATTTCCTTTTTGTGAAGTATTAACCTGAAGAAATTTGTGCATATGTATTTTAAGATTTATTGTTTAAAATTCTTCTACAGTTGTGAAATAAGAATGTCTTGGCTTGTGTAACTACTTTCCAGGAATTACACAAAGGATAATCGAATGATGTTTTGTATACCTCGTGATTGTGTTAAATCTGTTCTTTACGGAATACATTGCTACTCAAAATTGTGAATAAATCCCATAAGCAATTTGTTGGAACTTGCAATCTATTTCTTAGTTTGATTTAAAAGATTTAAGAGAATCTTTAAATAGTGATATGAAGTAGGAGAGGCAAATATTGTTTGGTGTGGTAAGTCTCAAGGAAGCAATTGAAGCTTTATTTAATTAGTCGGCTCCATTCCAAGATTGGATGATGATGTACATATCATGACATTAACCAATTAATCGAATAGCCCAATCAAGTCATGGTCAAGGAAAGCAAAAGCCGTTAGAGCTTCTGGAATTACTTAGTCTTGCCAATCCAACCACTTCCTCCCATAAATGGATATCTCAGGCCAAGAATGAGGTTGTTTTAATGGCGTGTCAGGAGTCGTGGAATCTGGAGGCTCACAAATTCAAAATATTGAAGTGTTGCGCAAGCTAAGAGTCTTCACCAAGCAATTCTACTTACTGGGCCGCCAATTTAAAGATTATCTAAAGGTCTAGGGGTCGTGATAATATGGGAATCGATTGCTTTGACTTGTATGGAAGCAGCTAATATATCATTTGCGGAAGATTCATATTCAAGAGCCTTTGGAGAGAAAAAAATTCAATAACTCCTGACTGGGAGGATTATTGTAGCTTCAAGTCTTTTAAGAAAACAAATGGGATATAAAGAAAGATCACCGCTTTGGCATAGTGAGCACAACATAGCTTGATTTACCATTTTGAAGCTAAACAATTATATCTCATAACATTTCCCATTCTTGTTGCTCATTGTACATGCTAAGCCAACTAGAGAAATAATGTGGTATAGAAGCCGATAAAAGGAAGTCAAGCAATCCAAATAACTTGGAATTCTATAATACTGTCGCTTGGGAAAGATGATGAGATTAAAGGAATCGATGGTTAGAATTTGGTTACTTCCTTAGTTGGTGAAGGTCGTGTGAGTACCAGGAGTTTGCCGAATTGATATTAATTTCTTCCCAAATCCTCAACTTTACTAACAGGACGCTTGGGAATTGCAAGCCATGTGAAGTCCTTTATCGTGGATATGAATTTCATACAAAATCTCAGAGAGCAAGCTTTTACAAATTGAAACGGCATAGCTTGTGGTGTATCATTGGAGCTCCAGTGTCTATTAACGCTTGGTGGTCTATATATAAGCAATCGTGGTGATTTCTGATAATTGCAATTTATTAATAAACTGTTGTAGCTTCATTGGGCCTGTGCTTGGCAATTTGGAAAAAACGTATCTGTTGTTTATTGAGCAACAGTTGTCAATGTAGTGCTTTTGAGTTGTCAATATATTGCATCTAAGTATTACTATTGCTGAAGCTTGCGTGGTAAGGTGGTGTACCCCTCCAAAACCAAGTATTCATGCGCAGTTACCTGTGCTTCAAGATACAAAGGTCAGAATGTTATCAACTTATTAACTTTATGAGATTGTTGCTCAGTTGATATATTCAGTTTCTATTGTTTGTCCATTTGAAAATATTTGTGGCAGATTTTGGAACCTCTTTATCTGTATTCTTGCATTATAAAAATACAGAGCAAAATCCATTAAAAAGTAAAGCTTCATTTCCAAAATCTTTATTTCATGTGTTGAGAGTGAGAAAACTTAAAATCACAATTGGGGTAGCACATTACAAATACTCATCCATAATGCTGTTAAAATCAGGTTGATTTTGTCCTTCTCCCTCCCAAGGTACCTCTATCCTAAGCAGAAAAACAGGCTGGGAGAGTTTGAGGGTCGTTCCATTTGATGTTCTACTATGATTCGCTCATCCAAATCGCTCTGAATTGTCTTCATTAGCATTGTCGGGTCTTGATTTGTTGCTAGTGATTGTGTTAGTGAGGGTCTGCATCATTTGTACCAGCATTTGTTTCACTTGTTTATGTTCTTGCAGGAACGATTTGAACTCATCACTTAAATCTACCATCTCTTTCTTACCTCTGCCTCCTATTCCACTGTTCCTGTCCTAAGAGGATGCTTCAGCCTTCTTCCTTTCTCTCTCAATTGCCCTCAGATCTCTTTGATCTCAATTGCATATAGATCAGATCGTCCCCAGGCTGGCCAGGATTGTCGCTTTGATACCACTATAAGATGCCAAGCCAGAATTCTGCGCTAAAATGTTAAATGGCCAATTCACGACTCAGGCACTCACGACTGTAGACATATATAAAATGAACAAGCCTGGATATTATAGTTAATTCAGATAACGATTGCTTTTGCTATGCATATATGTAACTACTTAGAGTTCATACGCTGGCAGAACAGTGTCACAAAGAGCCAACAAAGTATCAAATATTTTGATTGAAGGAAGCTGATTTTTACTAAGGAGATAATGGCGACAAAGAACAGCTCATAACAAAATCGCTCATATCAAATATAATGTTTACATAGATCCAGATGAATAACATACATTACATATACATGATGATATGCTTTCCCACATAGGCTTGAATGCGAGGGATTGACTATGATTAGGAAGCAAGACCCGATGAATGAGCTCTCAGGCACCTCTGACAATGGCGTCGTTCGTCCTTACTCTCCCAATCCTGAATGCGTGCCAGTCTACAGAACCCTTTGAACGATACTTTGATTTTTGGAATCCGTGGTAGCCTTGGACACTTCTTATTTGATCAATGCCAACAGTCGATAGTCTTGAAACGGTCAAATCTACTAGCAATGGGTCATTGGCCAGAATTCTCTCTATGTAGCAACACTTCCAACGCTTGAATGTTCCTTTGATAGCAACTTATAGCGAGTTGACTCCAAGTCCAATACCCGAACGGAGGTGTTGGCTAAAGCTTGGAGGGCTCGACCCTACAATCGCTAATAGTCACACCTTTTGTGCATGCCCCTTGCATCCAACCTGAAATAACAAAATGCTCAATTCAGAATAGGAACTTGTGAGCAAACAACGACACAGTTCTGGAAGGGTTTGTGTCCTACCAAATCATTTGCCAACTACACGGTCAAATCGCCATGTCATTATTCGATGCCTCCATCAAGAGCAATGACCCCAAATGAATATCAAACATAGGTGCCAGCTATAAGAGGTCGGCCAGAAGAAAACTTAATTCAAAATTCAACTTTAGCGCCTTCCAAGGGGTCGGCCAGGATTACACAATAAAATTTAAATATTATTTTTAATAATGTAAATTTTATTTTATCATTTAATATTATTATTATTTAATACTATTTTAAATTCTCGAGTGTTTAAAAACACTGTCGGTTTTCCTGCCAAAATTAAATCAGGTAATTTTGGGTATTTCTTGACCAAGAAATTTTGGCTCATAAATATTTTGTCAAGTACTAATTGCATGTCTTTTTCTCCTATCTCCATAACCTCAAGCTCATTAGATCATGTGTTGAGTTTTCAATTAATCTGACATGGTGTTTGCTAAGAGGTGTTGAATCTTGATTTTTCCATTTGCATTGGCTAGAAGTTGAATTGGTTTAGGGTTTAGGGTTTAGGGTTCTGGTGATTTTCAACAAGGGAAGTAACAGTGGGGCAAAGAAATAAAATTAATCCTTCTTTACATTTAAAAGTCTCTTACATTGATAGCATAACATATTGGGCTGATTACACCTGATCTCGTTAAGTGTTTCAGCACAACTCCTGGCAAAATTAACATAAGTTTTGGCAATTTTAAATGAAAAATGTGCCATGGGGCAAAGGAACAAGGCATTGGTTGCCTACAACACTATCATTTGCTAAAACATTGTCTAAGCCTAGGCTAAAGTTGAACTTCTTTGCTTTTGTGAATCCTGTCCAGACAAAAACTCAAAACCTGATAATTTTTAATTAAGACAAAAAAGGAAAAGACGCTTGTGCCCTTTTTAATACTGAAGAAACAAAAAGAAAAAGAAAAGATTTAGAGAGGCCTGACAGTCCCATAAGTCCTTTAAACCAAAAAACTCAAGAAAAAACATGAGAAATTTAGACATTATATTTATGTACGTCTGTATATTTCCTCTTATGCAAGGCTTTACACAAACTTATTTTTTTGTATTTCTTCTTTTGCAAGCCTTATACAAACTTTTTTGCGGGGTAGGAAGAGGAAGAGCCAAAAGGAGAGAGGCAGGGACCATCTTAGGGTATACACTTTCAACAGTCATTTTGTCATTGCGTCAATGTATTTCTTTGGATCACTATGCTCACAGTAAGAATGGAACTATGGTAGGTTCTTCATAAGCCAAGTACCCTCACCAGGGAATCATGACCACTTCCACTACACAAACATTTTCAAAAATCCCAAAATTTAAAAAATTTCCACTCTTGCACTTACCTATATCTAAAAGACTGGTTAACTATGATACTCTTAGTGCATCCTGATTTCACTTTTCCAAAATTAATTCCTAGAGATTGGAGCTATATGACAATGTAGACTTCTAAATAATGTCAATTTCTAAACTGGGGTCCTATCAAATAAATTCAAAATGGAGTGAATAACATTCGCAACTAAAAGCCGGTGCAAAGAAGACTAGTCTTTACTGTAGATTGAACGACTTACTAATCATATATTAGTAATTTACACTAATTTTACTTCTAAGCACAAAAACTGGTCAACTGAAAGCAAAATATGGAAGCTGAATTATTCATCTTTCTTAACTTCTTTAGTGAATTTGCCTTACAAAAATGATGTCGAAAAATCAATGCATGCAACTTTGAAAAGCAAAATTAAATTGAAACATGAAATGGGTACCTTCAATAGAACCGAACAAGCTTGGCTATGGCCATTCCGGGCAGCATAGTGCAGGGGCGCATATCCAGATGAATCCTCAGCATTGACATCAACTCCCTTGGAAATCAGCCTCTCTATTCGCTCTAAATCACCAATCACGCATGCTCCCCATAAACTTCGATTGAAATCCATTTCTTCCATAGATTCTGCTACTCCATAAGCATTTGTGCAACAACAATCGCATTCCTTTCCATGGTGATTATTCACTTTTGCATCTGCCATGGTTGTTTGTCCTTGCAAGGAAAGTTAGTTGACCTGCACGTAAAGAAAGGGCAAGGATACAAAAGCTGAGAGCACGGTATGCGCACCTTGTAGTCAGTCCGAATAGTATCCTTCATTTAACTATTTGGATATGCCTCGTGTTTGTAACATTGCTTAAATTGCATGGAACCCATTTTGTCAAAAACGTTACAAAATATATTCAGCAACAACCTACCACGGGAAAAATGGAGTCCTCTGGAAAAGATTCCCACTCCGTTTTTTATGCTCCAGGCAGTCCCCGGAAAGCTGGTATATTTGGAAAATGCAGCTTTTTTCTTTAATCCTTTTTCAGTTCTCAGTTTTCTTTAATACTTTTTCGGTTCTCAATTTAGAAAAGACTACCTAGAGAACATTTTTTGTTCCCAAGGTCTTGTGGCTGTTTTTCTATTTTACTCTATTTTATGTGTTTTTTCTTTACAACATAAACGATCTCATGTAGATTTTAAATTGAACATAGAAATATTATCTTTTCTATAACGGTGGAGTTACTATAATTTAGGGATGGAAAATAAGCTATGAAAAAATAGGCAACTTAGGGCATGTCCCCATGCAGCTGTTTAGCTTATTTTGGTCAGCAGTCACTGCTCAAATTTTTTAGGAATAATTTGTGGGGCTGGTGGCCCCATGAATTTTAATTTACTGCTTATTTTTAAGCAGTCATCTAAAAAATTTGTAATTATTATTTATTTGCATGTATCAACAAAAAATTGGAGAGAAATAAAAAAGAGGGAAAGAAATTTATGGAGCCACCTCACAGCTTTTTAATATGCAGCCTGCTTCTTTCCAACCCCTATTTTTTTTCCACAGCTTATTTCCAATTCCTAAACAATAGTTGCTCCACTAAAATAGGTAAGATTCTAAATTATCCTTTTCCCAGAGTTTTAAATTTGCATGGGAACACTCCTGCTACTTAAATATAAGCAGAAAATGCACTTAAGCAGCTGCATGGGGACAGGGGGTTAAAATTATCACTACCTAATCAAAAATGTTACATGGTAGTGCATATTTCATTTCCTTCTCTTTTCATTTATTTTTAAATTCAAATTCTATGTCCAAATTTTTTGTCATTTATTTATCAATTGTTTAAAATAAACAAAAAAATAAAAATAAAAATCACAAGGATGCTAACTCCACAAAAAACTCCTAAAACATTCAAGAAATGATTGATAAATAAAATAAGTTAAGGAGTTGCATGAGACCTTCCTCTAAACTTACCTCTAGCACCTAATAGAAAATCTAGAAACCTACTCCATCAAACCACTAGGTAACATTCAAGAGAAATTTCTAAATCTTTTATATTACAAAGTTAAAATGCTCACCTATGTAAACAAAACATGAAATATAGAAAGTAAATGTTAAAATGAAAGTACATTGAATATTATAGTGTTTAACTAATAGAGTTTAATTATAGAATATCTCTCGCCTCTTTGAGAGTACAACTTCCTTTGAGAATTGCTAGATATAATGTAATTTATGGATAACCCATTCTTCAATCAAACCCTATATTTAGCTAATTTTATCCAAGAGAAATACTACTTTTGATGCATGTGGGATAAACCTACCTAACAAAGGGCCGACTTACAAAGCATATGTGTTTGATGCTCTTACTAATAAAGCTTAATGCAAAATTAATTAACTAAGAAAAATAGTTAGGACTATACATGCCACCACTCCCCTTAAAAGGCTTTGTCCTCAAAGGTTGAGGTGAGGAAATTATTCTTGCACTTGGAATAGGGTTTCGCATGTTATGTCTTATAGTCAGACACTATTACATTGGATGAGGACCTCTGTGATGGTGTGGTTGTAGAGTTGGTGTGAATGGTAATTGAGGATACACTTAGGTATGAATTTTTTTGTCAATAAACTTCTTCAAACAAGAAACATGCAAACTAAGTGAAGCTTGAAGGAGGGACAAAGATTCAACTTATAGGAAATTGAATGAATCTACTATAGGCTTATAAAACTTAGATGTCTATTTTTTAGTAGCCTTCACCTTCAAAGATATTTTGTAAGAGTTGGAGGTAAAGGAAGACCATATCACACATGATGAAAGTATAATATGAGAAAATATTAATCAGGCTATTATTTCATGTAGTTATGTGCTATTTACAAGTTGTCTTTGAGGGTGCAAAGAATGGTGTCATGTGTTTGAATGGTATAATCCATTGCCAATAACTTTGAACTACCGAGTATATATGTT
The DNA here is from genome assembly GCA_007258455.2 of Sequoia sempervirens. Lineage (NCBI taxonomy): Eukaryota > Viridiplantae > Streptophyta > Pinopsida > Cupressales > Cupressaceae > Sequoia > Sequoia sempervirens. Next base: position 684,670 of record VDFB02387736.1, on the reverse strand, counting down.
TAGAGAGATGGTGGAGATTGACCATGCATTGCTTCATATGGTGGCATCTTGGTTGTTGTGTAGTAAATGGTATTAAACCACCATTCAACCAATAGTGACCATCCAGTCCAATGTTCTTGGTGATCAAAAGCTAAGTAGTATAAACAAGTCTTCAAGAACTTATTGACAATTTTAGTTTGGCCATCTTTTTTAGGATGATATGTAGAGCTAATTTTAAGTTGGGTATTTGGCATAAGAAAATTTATTTCCATAAGTGACAATTAAAAATGGAATCACAGTCATTGACAATGGAAGTAGGAATTTTATGGATGTAAAAGATCTAGTCCATTAAGGTTTGGGCAATGATGGAGGAAGTACAAGGGTGGCTTAGGAACGCAAATAAGCATATTTGGAGAGGTGATCTACCACCTCCAAAATGATTGATTTCCTTGCATACATTAGAATTCCCTCAATGAAGTACATGGAAATGTCCATCCACACTCATATAGTAATAGGCAATGGTTGAAGATATCATGAGGTGGCAATCATTTCACCTTTATTACGTTAATAGATTTCACATTCTACCACAAATTATTTGATGTCAATTTTCCTACTTTTCTAGAGAAATTATGAATCCCTTCATATGCTTTGTGAAACACAACGTGACCAACAAATGGTGTGGCATGGAATTCAAGCAAAATTTTTGGGTTCAAATTTATTTGAGAGGTCAATATGAAATAACACTTGGAGTATAGATATGATCCATCCCATTAATAACTGGGCTTTGAAGAAGTTTGTGTGGACATATGGTGGATGATTTGTAGTATTTAACTATCTTTCTAACACTCTTGATGTAAGTCATCTACCCAATTAGGGGTAGGCATTAATAAAGCACTCAAAGTAGGATGTCTTTTGAGTGGATGTGATAACACACCCACAACAACAATAACTCGTCCTTTTTATAAGCTATCTCACATTCATAATTTGAAAAAACTAGTGTTCCACTTTTGTTGCTCTAGGGAGGAGATTCATTGGTACAAAAAGTACTTGAGACTATGATGATCAATTTCAATGATATTAGGGCTCAATTTGATAATGTCAAATTATGTTTTTAAGTCTTAGCTCCTTTGTTCATTTAGGCCTTCTTTTTTTTTTTATCGCAGATAACATATTTGAGAACTCTTTTGATATGTATTATATTTTTAAGGTTGTCTAAGTGTTTTTCTCCTTCATCCCCCATGTGCCTATCATTTTTTAGAATTTTCTAAAATCCAAGAAAAATTCAAGTCTATGGTGCTCTAGTCGTTTTTCATTCATTTCATAATGTTGTGAATTGGTCAAGAGCTAGATATCTCCTATTCAACCAATATCTTGATTATATTTCATGGTCCACATAAAAGTCTCACAAGGTCCATTTCCCTTGTATTTTCTTCTATTTTCTCTCATTTTTCCATTATTTACTAGTTTTCAATCGAGACCTGGATGTTTGTCTTGTCTCACATCCCCTTGTCCACTTTCATTCATATTCCCCACAAAAAAAATCTCTTCTTCATTCCTCCATTATTGTGTCCTTTCAAAATAAATATGAACATATCTCCTCCTTTCACCTCATCCACATACAACATCTAGTTCTACAAGATTTCCCTACAAGTTTCGTAGTCCATCTCTTCCAAACTCTTGATCTCTAGACATCTCCCATTCCCTCTTACCTCTGGGCCTTCCTTACATTCTCTCAAGTCTTCCATTTTCTCCCTATTGTGGGATCTCCCTATGTATTTAGATATTTGGACTCCTTCCAAATATCATGTTTTGTATCCACTTCCACACCCTTTTTCACAAAGCACTCTAAGGCTTTTTTGTTGCTTATTCTTTCTTATGCAAACTTCATCCTGAAATCTAGACATCTTTCCAACCATTTGGACATCCCATCTTGATATCCATTCATGCACTTCCTCCAAACTTTCCATTCACTATTTCCCCCTTTTGTGTAAGTGCTTTGAAATTTACAATGTCCATTCCTTTATATATTCCCCACATCTAGTCCAAACCTGAAATCTCACATCCTATTCTCATGTAATTTTCCTCATCAAATCTTTGAATTATTTCCTAGATGCCTCCTAATTACTCTAACCACTCACAAATCTACCCATAATTACCATTAATCCCCAATTTTACCCTTGTAACTACTAGTTAGATTTTCCTACCTAGAAATGCATGCTTATCCCAAGGGCATGAATCCAAAATTTTAAACTAATAGTGGAGGATAGAGAGTGTCGTGCTATTGTGAATGTAGTGGTTAAAATTCAAATGCAAGTAATCATGTGTTATCTCAAAGCCATTATTTTTAGTGGACTTCAAAAGATCTCAACTTGCACCATACACAACATTAATGGCATTCGATCTTGAGTCAAATTTTTGCAAGGATTAAACTACTAAAATGAATGTTATAAATAGTTAATTTATTATTAAAATATTCGATCATTTCTCCATTTTCACGTTGTTGCAATACTGAGAAAGATTTATGATTTCAATCCCTATAGGTCTAATTGTCATTAGATAAATTCATCTTACAAATAACGAAGAGGTAAGTATTATGTAGATGTTTGTAACTAAATGTCTCCTTGTCTGGCTATGGATCTTCATGAAAACTTCTAAGAAAAAAAGTGCGGAAAGTTCTTAGCATTATACATATGAAGGTGTTGTCATTAATATCAACAAGATGGTGTTGTCATTGATTCCAACTATGTGTTTGAAGATGTCAATGATATTGAGAAAATTGATAAAATAAGGAAATAGGGTGCTATAGAGGTGTTCTATTTTGCTTCGCATTTCTTCTAGGTTAAATATTTGCTTTCATGTCTTGGATGTGTTGGTTAGAGTTGTTCAAAGTTTCTATATCCAAAATTTGGGCTTTTGGATTGTTGGTTAAAGGAAGTTGTGTTCACTAGTATGTGAACTGGTTTTACAATGTTGTACAAAGGTGTATGGGATAAATGTATTTGCTCCACATTTCTCTGTAATTTCTTTTCAAGATTTGTGGTTTTGAAGGAAATTTAATGGTGTTGTTCTCTTCTTTGTGTCAAGAGGATTCATGGTTAGACGTATTAGGTCTTTTGAGTTGCAAAGTATTGCAGTATATGGTAGTGTTGTTTAGATAAACAGTATGATTATAATCTTCAGGTGAAATTTGTTGCAAAGGAATTCGTTGGTTTTCAGGATGATCTTGGATCATGTTCAAGTGAATTTTTTTGTCCAGAAGTTTTAGATTGATTTAAGGAAGTGTGGACTTAATGTTTGATGTGTTTTCATGGGTAACGGTTGACCCTGTGTCTACACTACATTTGAACATGTTCAAGTATTAATGAAGGCGTAGTGTGGCATGTGAGATTTAATTTGAGTCCCAATTAAGGGTTGTTTTGGTTTTCTTTCATTCTATCCACCACAGGAATGTTTAATGTTGACCTAATTTGAAATTTCAAAATATGAAGCATGTATTGTCGAGCTTGGAGAAAGTTTTCAAGGTTGAGGATGGTATAAGTATGAGTCGAGATTGTTAGAAACCAAGATCTGAAATGCAAACCAGAAAATCCTTCCACATAAGAGAAAAACAAAAAAAGCAGAAGCTATTGCAAAAAGATGTGCAACATAATACTATTCGAGAATTGATAATTACAAGATATGATTTGCTTTATAAAAGCAAAGATGCATAACCCTAATCTTATCCTGAGCAACAAGATAGCTCAACAAGATAAGGATGACAACTAATTAACCTAGGAATTAAACAATTACCTAAGTAAAGTTATGCAAGTGTAATTAAATATTAATTACACTAACACCCCCCATAAGTGCAACTTAGGGAGACTAAAAAAGCATGCACCTAAAAACTAAGATGAATGCAAGAAAGCATGAATGGGTCCCGACAACAAGGCTTGATCAGGTACCCGAGTACAAATGCAATAATGAGGTAGAGAAGGAAAACCCAGTGGGACAAAACCCCCTACAATGAGATGACTACTACAAAGAAGCACTGGAAGAACACTGTGGAATAACACTAGAACTGAAATCCAGCAAAGAAGGAAAGATACTTATGTCTACAAGAAACCAAAAATGGAATCATAATGTGATAATAGACCCGACACCATGGAACACTAGAAAACTCACAAATTGGAACAACCCTGGAATCTGTGAAGTAACAGTAGATGAAATGATGACAGAATCTAGAAACCATGTGTCTCTATGACGATGCCAAACTGTGACTAAAACTCTTCCATGGGAAGGAGTACCATAAAGAATCTGGAACATTCACCATAAAAACATGGCCCTCAAACTGAGAAGGATATGAACCAATGTGAATCAAGAAACATAATCTCTCAACTGAAGTGTGAACCGATGTGAATCTGATATGTGTCAAGAAAAGAAAAGATGTGGCCGAAAGAAACTAAAAACCAAATAACCCATGTGAGTTTCCAACAAATCAAGATGGATATGGAGATCAAAGTGCATGCACACTCTAATCAAATTATTATGCAAGAAACCCCCTCTGATGGAACTTTATCTCAGTTCATTTATGACAATAACCCAACGATTGTAAAAGGATAGCATACAAACATGCATAAATAGAAAATAAAAATAGACCTCAGATTTGTATAGAGGATTGAACTTTCCAACGTCGCAAGAATGATGAAAAAAGGATCACCAAGTCAAAAGATATGCCCTCCAAAGTGAAAAAAAACTTCATCTAAGTTCAAGGACCTGCAAAATAAATCTGGAGAAAAATATGGTAAAAACACCTACACCACTAGATCGATGTCGGAATCAGCTTTCCAACGGTATCTCGTTTGCAAAAAATAGACATCATATGCAAAAATACGCTTGATTTAGTGAAAAGTGCTCCAAATTGGCCAATAAGGCCTACAGGCATCCCAGGGGGCTTAAAAAAATAAGCCCCTAGTCTTGTGCGCGACCAGGGGCTAGCGGATTTGGTGCTGGGGACAGAGCCCTTGGTCCTCCGTGGGACCGCTGCTGGGACTGGGCGGGCAGGCGGGGCTTGGGCACATAGCGCCTGGTCCCCCCGTGTGACCAGCGGCCGCAGAGTTCAAGCCCTCAGGGGCTGGCAGAGGGAGTTGGGTGGTCGAGGGTTGGGCACATAACGCCTAGTCCCCCCACATGACCAGTGGCCACAGAGTTCAAGCCCTCAGGGGCTGGCAGAGGGAGTTGGGTGATGGAGGGCTGGGCGCATAGCGCCTGGTCCCCCATACGACTGCATGTTTTGTAAAGGAGCTCGCGGGGGCTAGAGGAGCTAGCAGTTGGTGGGTGATGGAGACCGACGACGGTGGCGGGCTAGTGGTCGCTAGGCAGCGGAAACCTTTTACACTGCAGGCACCGACCTGAATCCCAAAACAATGACTTTTTTGATTTTTTTCATTTTTCGTGCGTTGGGAAGCATGTTGGGGAGGCCGTATGACCTCCTTGGTAAAAAATTTTTGCCTCAAAAACAACTTTCACTAAAATCGATGAAACGAAAGGTGATCTTAGGGTTTTTGGCCGCTGTGAACGCAATGGTGACCTTTGTTTGTGCTCAAACTGCTCCGAAAAATCTGCTACCTCCAGAACTTGCAAAAAATCTCCCAGCTTGAAACCCTCATGGATCTGGCAAAGGCCAAAATCTGCAAAATAAAAGTCAATCTTGACTTTTTCCAGTGCTCTGAATCCAATGGTGAAGCTCGATCTAATCCAAAACGCCTCATGAATAAACTCAAGGCATGATACCCTCAAGGAATTCTGAACGAACTCTGCAATGATTTTCTCAAAAAATTGAGAAGGGGTTGCAAATCAAGGCTCTGATACCATGTTAGAAACCAAGATCTGAAATGTAAACTAGAAAAGCCTTTCACATAAGAGAAAAACATAAAAAATAGAAGCTATTGCAAAAAGATGTGCAACATAATATTATTCGGGAATTGATAATTACAAGATATGATTTGCTTTATAAAAGCAAAGATACATAACCCTAATCTTATCTTGAGCAACAAGATGGCTCAACAAGATAAGGATGACAACTAATTAACCTAGGAATTAAATAATTACCTAAGTAAAGTTATGCAAGTGTAATTAAGTATTAATTACACTAATAGAGATGTTGAAGGTTTTCAAGATAGAAAAGATAAGAAAGAAAAGTCATGTGTGATGCAAGTGATGCAAATTCTTGAAGAGTAGAGTGTGAGTTTGAGTAGAGCAATGCAAACTTCAAAGTGTTGAACTTCTGAATGTAGTGAGTTGAAGGTGTCCACAATCTTTCAAACAAGGTTGCAAAAGTGTTGGAGCATTTGTGGTGGATTCCCTATTGCATTGAGAAGTTGTTCTCTATGTAACATTTCTCTTCTATCTTCTTATGTTCTTTCTATGGAAATGAGCCCTAGCTATGAGCCTTTTTGGATAGTGTGTCCTATTATGCCAATGAGCCCTTGTACCAGTTTTTCAATTACTTATATTGTGAGCTAATCCTAACCATGGTTTTTCCCTCATTGGGTTTTCCATGTAAACTTGGTGTTCTCTTGTGTATGGTGTTTTTCTTTCAATTTTTGTTACCTGTGTTTCATGATTAATGACTTTAACAGAATAAGGGTTTAATGAATGCATGTGGATCTGATTATTGTTGAGGGTTTTGATGTTTTAATTTGCTACAACTGATTCACACTGATCTCAGTTGTCTTGTTCATTCAACAATTGGTATCAAAGAAAGGTTCCTCAGAGAAGAGCTTAACTGCTTGAGGTAGATCCGAAATGGTGAAGCAAATTGATTTCCCTAGATTTGATGGAACAGACTATGCATTCTGGAAGACAAAGATGGAAGGATATTTGGCAGCTCATGGATTTGAAATTGAAAAAGCAATAAAGAATCAATATGTTGCACCTCTGAATGGTCCAAGCATAAGTGATGAGATCAAGGAACATGAAATAAATGGTAAGGCAAGAATTATTTTGATGAACAGTCTTTCAAATTCTAAATTGATTAAAGTTATGAATCTTAAGACTACTAAAGATGTTTGGGATCTTGAAAGTATTTATGAAGGAGATGACAAGGTTAAACAAGCAAAGTTGTAGAATCTAAAGGCACAATTTGAGACCATGGGAATGTTTGAAGATGAAACAATTTCTACCTACATGCAGAGGGTTGATGAACTAGTAAGTGCTATGAGAGATCTTGGTGCGCAAGTTAAAGAACCGAGGGTGGTAAAGAAAGTTCTTAGAACTCTTCCTGATTCATACAATGAAAAGTAATTTTTATTGAGGAAGTTGAAAATTTGAATACTTATTTTAGAGATCAGTTGATTGGTATACTAACTTCATTTGAAATGAGAAAGCTTGGTTTGAAAAATGGTACAAAAGTGGAGACTGCTTTTAAGGCTGGAAAATAAAAAAAGATTGAAGATTCTGATGGAGAAGATCTTGATGATGTGGAAGCTAACTTTTTAAGAAGGATAAAAAAGGGAACCAATAAGTAAAAAGGTAAACTATCTTTCAAATGTTTTAGCTGTGGAAATATAGGTCATTATGCATCAAGATGTTCAAACAAAATTGTGAACAATAAGAATAAGGAATAAAGGAAAGATGATTAAGAGAAGTTACTATGTCAAAGAAGATGTCGGTATTTCCGATGATGAATCTGATTATGGAGATGTTGATGATAATGAATGCTTTTTGTTGGATATAAAAGAAGAATCTAGTTTTGCTAACTCTAAAATTTGTGTGAAGGAAAGTGTTTATGAGAAGGAGAAGGTTGAAGGTACTTTGGTTTCTGCTTTTCATGTTAAAGAAGATAAGAATTACTAGGTTGTTGGAAGTGGCTACTCTAATCACATGACCAGAGACAAAATTAAGTTTGTTAAAATTGAAAAATATGACAGAGGATTAGTTAAATTTGGAGATGATTCAGGAGCTAAGATTTGTGGAATAGGTTCAACTAGTTTTGATGGAAAGCATAATACTAAGGATGTTTACTATGTTAAGGGTTTAAGGCATAATATTTATCTTGTTGGAAAAATGTGTAGCAAAGGATATAATCTTGTGTTTAAGGATGAAAGATGCGAGATAAAAAAAGGGACTGGAACTATGATTGTTGTTGGTAAGAGGATAGATGGAAACATCTATTAGTTGAAGGGCGTTGATGGTCATCACTTTATGTCTCAAATTAATGACAGTTTGTTATGGCACCGAAGGATGTGTCACATGAATTTTGATAATTTGCTGAGAATCAGTTCAATTCATGTAGTGAGAGATCTACCAAGAGTTACAAAGCCTATCGATGTCATTTGCAAGAATTGTCATTTTGGAAAGCAAGTAAGGAGTAGTTTCAAAGGAAAAGAACAATCGGCTACCAGGCTACTAGAATTAATAAATATATATCTTTGTTGCCCTACAAGGGTGAGAAATCTTCAAGGTGATAGGAACTTTATGCTTTTGATTGATGATTACTCTAGAATGACATGGGTTACTTTTCTTAGAGAAAAATATGATCCACCAGATAGATTCAAGGCATTTAAAGACATGGTTGAGAATGAAATGAATGTGAAAATCAAATGTTTGAGGTATAAAAAAGGTGGATAATTTGCCTTCAGTGAGTTTAACATGTTTTGTGAAGTTCATGGAATAAAGAGGCAATTGTCTGCCCCTAGAACTCCTCAACAAAATGGAGTGGTTGAAAGGAAAATCCAAATTGTTTAAGAAGCTGCTAGAAATATGATGAAAGAAGCAAATCTACCAAAATATATTGGAGAAAAGCAATTCATATTGCTATTTACATACTTAACAAAGTTCAAGCTAAAGCTAATAGCACAAAGACTCCCTATGAGTTATGGTATGGAAGGATTCCTACTGTGAAGTACTTTCAAGTATTTGGAAGCAAATGTTATATCAAGAGAGATGAAGAAAACTTAGGAAAGTTTGATGCAAGGTCTAATGAAGGTATATTTCTTGGATATTATACTAAAATCAAAGCTTTCAAATGTTACAACAAAAAGCTGAGAAAGATTGTTGAAAGTGTGAATGTTAAGGTTGATGAAAAATTTTAGAATTCAATTGCAGTAGATGGATATGTGTCAAATGAACTAGATTGCAGAAAAGAAAAATAAGAAAAAGTCGATGAAAAATAAGTGGAGAATGAAGAGGAAGAAGCCCTGACGAAGACCCCTATGTATGTGCAAAAGAATCATTCTAAAGATTAGATCACTAGAGACAAGAGGAAAGGAGTATTGACAAGAAGCAGAGTTGTTGAAGCTAAGGTAAATCTATGTTTACATTATAAAGTTGAACCTAAAACAGTGAGTGAGGAATGTAAAGATGAACATTGGATCAAGGCAATGGAAGAAGAACTTATGCAAATTGAGAAAAATCTGACTTGGGAGTTGGTTCCTAGACCAAAGAACAAGAACATAATTGGAACTAAGTGGGTATTTAGAAACAAGTTGAATGAAAATGGAGAAGTGGTAAGAAATAAAGCAAGAATTGTGTGTAAAGGTTACTCACAAGTGGAAGGAATAGACTTTGAGGAGACATTTTCTCCTGTGGCTAGGATGGAAGCTATTGGAATATTTTTTGCATTTGCAACACACAAGGATATTAAAGTTTATCAGATGGATGTGAAGTCTACTTTTCTGAATGGTGAATTGGAAGAAGAGGTTTACATGGAACAACCAGAAGGATTTCAGTTGTCAGATCAACTAGATATGGTGTGTAAATTAAAACTGCTGAAGACCTCACTTTTTAACTTAAGAAAATGCATCCATGTGCTTCATGACATATCATCAATAAAAGTAAGCACATAATTGTCTCTAAAAAATATAGATTTGAAAAGGGCATTATATCACTTTGAACCAACTCAAATTTAATGCATTAGCATGAGTGGCCTTATCCTTAGAAAAGGGTTGCATATGATGTTTTCCAAGAACACAACCTTGATAAGTTGCCTCGATACAAGAAACCTTTGGAAGAAAAAATATCATGTCCTATGTGCTAAAATATTAAAGATACCTATAGATTAAGTGAACAAATAGACCATGCCAAAGTCTACTCAAAGAATTAACATGTGATGATCTTGAGGAAGATTGAAAGACACCAAAACTATATAAATAAGATCCATGATCAACTCTCTTTACATAAATTATTTTCTTTAGATCCTACAACTCTCAAATAACCATGTTATGAGGAGAAAACTCAACTATTTTTCCATCCCCAAAATGATAAATTTGGTTCATGGAGAGAATATTGAAAAAAAAAGGAACAAAGAGCACATCCTTGTTGTAACCATATGTCAATTAAATAGAACTCGATCCCAAAACTATAATCTATGTAGAGTTACCCACAATATAATTTGAGAAGTAATACTATTAGAAAGAGACTTGAGGAGATGGTCATATGATGAGAAGCCCTTGAATCAAGTATCCAACTATTTATCATTAAATTCAAACCCCTTGCTAAGAGGACTTGACCTTTACTAGAAGAAGGTTTTGAGATAGAAATTTTGTTCCTTTACACGGTTTCCTTGAATGTCTCTAACCATATAAAGCAATGAGACTCATTATGCTCCATTTTTCTATGAAAATTGCAAGGTTCCTTTGATTTCTTCTTTATTATGGAGGGAGACTCATTTGACAGAAAGTACGATGTGGAGTTTCTAGTTGAATTTTTCTTTGGTTTGGAGTGATTCTCATGAATCAAATTTGAATCTATCTTAGTTTTTCTATTATTCTTGTCTTTAACTTAAGATGATTGAGTCATTAATCTTGATTTTTATAATTTGGAAGTGCATCCATTTGACATAGTTTTGATTGTTACCTAGTTAGACAATTAAAAAATTGATCAAAAGATGGTATCTTAAAATCAATGTGAAGTGGTAAATGTTGGTGTGAACAAGGATATTACCTAATTGATTCACCTCCTAAGTCATATTCACACTTGTTAGCTAAGTTTACTTAGGGTACATATAGGATACATATTTTTATGTATCTCATGTCATATGATTGTAGCACATGCCATAATATTGTGATATCATATCCTCTCACCATGCATGTATTAACAAGGCCTCGTATTTATTTTGTGTGTCATCGATCCATTTGATCATTGTATCATTATTTCATCCATAATCAAGTAATCTACTCTTGCTACTCTCTTGTGGAAGGCTATATTTCTAGTTTTATGGGTGATCTTGGGAACTTGAGTTCTTGTGTGATTCTTACACTATCACACTTTTATAAGGAAAATAATGAACACTGATCTAAATTTTTAACTTGAATCATTAGAAAGTGATATATATGTTTTTAATTTTAAAATAATATAAACTAATAAAACATATATTCTTTAGTGTATTTTATGTTTATATTTTTTAATAAAAAATTATTTAAATGTAGTTTTTTATATGTTTGACACTATGATTTAGTTGCTAATAAAATGTTGAAAAGTGAGGTTAAATGGGATGTCACTATTTATATATTAAGTTAAAAAAGTAGGAATGATCAGGGAGATTACACATGAAGAAGTAGCTCACCCACCTAAGTTGGATAACATCGATAATGCTAAAAAAATATAAAACAATGTTTGCCTCATCTTGGCCTTTGACCTTAGACAAGCAAAAGAAGATTTACAATTATCACATAATTTTATATTATGCATCCAGTTCTTAAGTTATCACTCCAAAAGATGATTTTTAGCAATTTTATTTTATTTTTATTTTTTCTTCTTTTTTATTTACAACTTGAAACTTTAGTGTATGGATTAATTTTATTCTCTATTAAAATTTGTGCTTATTGAAAATATAACCATTTCAAGGGGGTCCGCCACTTTTTGTCTTAACTATTTATCCAAAACAAAAATATATATCATTTTGAAACAAAATCTCTTCTCTAGTGTATCGTGTTTTTCCAATTGTTTTAATAAAATATAGTATTTTTCTTGAAAAAACAATCAACCTTATATTTTTGTATTTATGACTTTTAGTAAATAAAAATAAAAAATATATAAACAATAATTAAACTAATAAGAAGTTTATATTTCTTAAACTACAATTATAAATCTACAAAAAAAATATTTTAATTTCTTAGAAAATATTATTTGTATGAGTTGTAAAAATATAATTTAAAAAAAATATTTTTTATAAATTGGCCTTGAAGTGATGCTACATATGTATTTAGTTGACACTTCAAATTGGAAGAGTTTTCTCATGTATCTAATTTAGCTAGAATGAAACCAACTAAATCATATATTTGACCAAAATTAACTTTTGGTTAGAAACACTTAAATTCACTTATAAGTTAGCGTGAAGTGTTACACAAATTTGAACTTGCGCCCATCCACTGTAGAATATAAATTAGAAGAAAAAAACCTACAGGGAGCCTTTCAACTTTGACAAAATTAAGAATATACATTCCTTACTGGATTTTTTTTTATAACCTTTTAACTAAGATAACACAAACTTGAACCTTCGGAGAAATCTTCAATCAAGAGATAAGCATTATGAGATAAAGATGTCAATTTAGTTTCTAATTGTAAGGTAAAAAATATTGATGGTGTTAAAGAGTTCATTGAGCTTATTCCATATCTATTTAAGAGTTGTACAATCAATAACATGAAATAATAAGTTGTTAAACACATAAACCAAGTAAGCTCATAGATTTATCTAGTTTGTTTCTATATACAAATTGTTCATATTCTCTATTACTTTGCAAAGGAGTGTAACTTGAAATTCTCTCTAATCCCTTGGATTGAAGTAGTTATTGTACTTTGATTTTCCAAGTGTGATATTTATGTGGTCTTAAAGGTTTAATTTTCCTAGTTTTTGTATAACAAAGAGATACAAAATACAAAAGGGGCTTATAATCATGCCTTGTAACCCCAAAAATTGATTAATGTTGCAAGTAGAACCCCCTTGAGAAAATACCTAGTAGTTTTAGTACAAGAAAGCTTGAATCAATTGTTTATAAGACACAATATTTTTACATTTTTTTAAATATAGACCTTTTTCTAAATAATTTGTTATAGTACGAGTGAGTTTCTTGTATTTTTTTGATATTTAAAAAAATTGCCTACTTTTAATAACTTGGGAAAAAGTTATACCCAGTTTAAAAAATAAAGCAAATGAGAGCTTTAGACTAGAATAATAGACGCAAATAAAAAAATCATAAAATCACAAAATAAATCCAACACCATTGTGAAGGGCTCATAAAATATTTCTAATACCTATATAAGAACTCAAAAAATGCTCACTCGATGGGAAGCTTTAGGTGAAAGGAGAAAACAGATCAATAAGATCCAAGAACATGTTATGGAGCTACAAGTTATATAGTTGGTTGGAGATGAAGGCTTGGCCAAACTAATGGTAGATGAAAACTTGGATGAAACAAATATTAATGAGCCTATGGTTGAGGTAGGAGGTGGTAAATAAATGTTGGGTGATAAAATAGTGTAGCTAAAAACCAATTACACCATTCCTAGGGGACAAGTAGTGTTAAAAAGAATATTTGATGGTGTAGATTGCTACAAGAGTAAAAGTAGGACCATTGATAAAGATGGCATTGAAGATGTAAATCTAGGCACTAAAACAACCCCTAAGATGGTTTACATTAGTAAGCAATTGAAATTGACTAAAAATAAAATGTTGATTACACTATTTGAAAAGGTTTCAAAAATACTTCACATGGTCAGATGAAGTTACAAAAGAGAAATGACCACAACATGTACCACTTTAAGGATTTAACATGAGATTTAATGGTGTTTCTAGTTCATGGTAACATCATAAATATTACTTCTTGTAAGTAATGGTGTTTTTCCCTATACATAAATTGTGTTGTGTGTGTTTTTTCCTTGTGTACAATTGTGACATTTGTTTATCATGATGAAGTGTAATTGTCTCAATCCCCTCCTTATTGTTCATTTTTTTGGTTTGCTCTTGGATATAGTTAGATTATTGTTGTGCCTACGAGAGACACATCCCCAACCAAATTTAATGTTGGGACTCAATATGAAATTGTAAGAAATTGTTTAAGTCCTAGCACCCTTGTGCATTTTCCCTTATTGTGCCCACTATATAAATCTAATATAAATATTCAATTGGGTATTCCATTGGTCAAATTACCTAAACATTGTTCCACATCATCTCCCATGTTCCTACCATATGCTATAAGTTACAAAAAACTTAAAAGTTTTAAGTATTGGAAGGTTTTGGTCATTTTCCTCAATTTCTACAAAGTTATAGAATTTCTATGGACTAGTGGAATTATTTTGATTATTTTATCTCCTATCTTAACTTCTAATCTCACATAAAAATTCTTCAAATTCTATTGGATCCCTTCTTCCCTTAATTTTCTTTCATATTTTTAGTTTGTAGAATTTTGATAGACATCCAAACTTTTTTTGTCTTGAACTCCTATCCTCTTTCACATCTCCACATTCTCTTATTGTCTTGCACCTTACCCATTTTTCATTTTGTGGAGTTATAGAGTTTGTGTGGAATTATTCCATTTATTTTCCATTTCCCAACCTCCCATCCCCTTTAACATCCCAACTTTTTTCCATTCTTGACTTTTAGTCAAGTTTCATGTGCTTCATAGACTTGTAAAGTTCTGATGGACATCTTCCTTCATCCGTTTTGACCTCAAACCATCTTAAACACTAGTTGTTTTTCATTCCTTCTACATTTTAAAGATTTATGGATTTGTGGGTTTCTAATGGACTTCTTATATTTCCCCTCCACCTCTACACATCCAAAATTCTAATTCCTTGATTATTTCTCACACTCATTCCAACTCATTTTTTGTAAAATCATGTTGCACTTTTAGACTTCCTCCAATTCTACCTCACTTCTTTTCACTATTTTCACATGATTTTTTGTATTCTTTCCAACATCCCATCTTTTAAGTTTTTATTGCACTCCCAAACCTCCAAACTTTGTAGAATTCTAACTCCAAATTTGCATTTTTTCTTACATCCTTTTTAATCCCTCATGTGGAGTTTAGATAGACCTCTTCCATATTACATTCACCTCTTATCCTTCTATATTTTCTCTCATTCCCTTAGATCCCTTATGTGCAAAATTTCAATAGACTTCTAGAATTTCATTGTAACCTCTCATCTTGATTGCTAGTTCCACCTCAAATTCCTAGAAAGTTTCCCAATTGCTTTACTACTCATTTCCTCCCATCATGCGATGTTCCTTTCAACTTTGGGATATTCTACCTCCAATTACACATCCTCTCCCTACATGTTCTCCCACATCATTGGATCACTCATTTTCATCCATTTTTGGAGTTTTCATGGGCTTTTAGACTTCCATCCTCATGTCTAGTCCTATAATGAAACCAAACACATCTCTTGTTTTAACCTCTTATCCCGCATCAAATATAAATGTGTCACAAAAAATGTATCTTTGGACATTTTTACGCTCACTTGGGTCTTTCTTATGGATGTTGGCCTAGTTTTGCCTATATTTAATGTTGTAATGTGGTCAACACATTCACATTAGGTCTTAGACCCTTGTGAATCAATAAGAACTTTATGATGTCTTGTAAAAGTGTTGTAACCCACTTTCACACTTTTCTAGGACCTTTTCATTATAATTCACCTAAATAACCTCTTTTTATCACTTACCAAGCCTTATTTCAAATTGTTGTAAAGAGTTGTAACAAACTTTCATGCTTTTCTAGGCTTGTCATCAATAATGTGACCCTTTCTTATGTTTAAATGACCCCTGGCCATACTTAAGTGTGTTTCAGAGAATAATCCTGTTAAACATCATTAAATACACTCTAATTCCTGACACCCATTAAAATTGCCCTGGTGGGACTAAGTCACCACCTGGAGCGACTTAGTCCCACTGGGAACAAAAATCAAAATTATTTTAATTTTTTGGCGAGATATTATTCTTTTAACCTTGAGGTTGGCCTGTGATGTGTTATTTTTAGGAAATTTTGTAAAATCAAGTATAAATAAAGGGTTTTCTCCTCATTTTGCATCTTCTAATCTCCTAATTTTCTTAGTACTCTAATTTATCATTCTCAAGCATTCTAGGCATTATCGAGTCTACATTCATTGGAGCACCTATATCACACTGTGTTTTCAAACATCTTGCATTTCTTAGGTTTTACATTAATAACTCATTTCCTTTATCAATTCATAGCATTAGGACATTACATAGAGGCATATTTCATTCATAATTGCATTAGTATTGAGTGGGGACATTGCGCATTTTGGCCTACCTCTCTCCTTTTAGGTGAAAAACCCTAGAAGTGTTAGAGAATCTTGTGGTGCCAAAGTCAGTGTCCACACTAAATATCTTCCATTTTTTTTTCAACACTTGTCATATCTTCCCAAAAAACCATTAATAACCAAAGTTGAGTCTTGCAACTACTCTAAGAGGATTTTCTTACATGGAAACCATTGTTCATCCCAAGGGGGAAAATCTACATGCAATTTCAATAGTGTAAGATGAGAGTGAACATACTTCCAATAATACGACGCTTGAGTTCCAACTGCCAATTGTCCTCAAGCTTATTTTAGATCATGCATCTTGTGAGTTTCATGCTATTTCACTTCTTGTACATGCCACATTTATGACCTCTTGTTCTTTATCAAATTTCCATGAGCACTTGAGAAACCAAACAAAATGTTAATTATACAAGTTTGTTCTCCAAACAAATAATTGGTCTTTTTTTTTCTCAATAAACTACAAGTTCCAAGGGTTGTCTAGGGTTTCAAATCTTGCAAGTCCAATCACCTATAGAGTAGCGCATTTTGTAAATCACAATGAGGTTATAAATCTATGATTGATGTTTGTAACTAAATGTCTCCACGACTGTTTGTAAATCTTCAAAGGAACTTCTATGTGATGAATTAACAACATTATAGCTTAAGATTTCCTCTTTCCATATTAGTTGGAATGATTGTAATAAGGATTTTATAAATGTCACAACATTTTAAGTCAGTATAAATTTATAATGGTCTCTGTTAGAGTATGGTGATCACTAGGGGGGGTGAATCAGTGATCAAAAAACAACTAGATTTAAAAATGCAAAATTTCAAGATAATTTAAACATTTTACTAAATAAAGAAAGCAATCATCACCAAAAATTTGACATAAAGAAATTTTCTTGAGTGGAAACCCTCTGGGGTAGAAAAGCACTCAAAATTGGCCTCACTGGCCTTATCTCATCAATTGAACAATTACAGTGCCTCACTGGCAAATTATGAGTATGCTCTCACTGATAGACTAATGATTTGCCTCACTGGCTTACAACTTCTTTAGTACAAGTCAAAATTTCAACAAATACAGAGTATATATCTCTGTTTCATTTCATAATCACCCTTTATTCTGCCATCACTTCAGAATTAGAGGTTTGAAATTAACTAAGCACTCAAGTGATTTCAAGAATAAATCACTATTATCAAGAATGAATCTCTGTCATCTTCTTACAAAGTTTTACATTTTTCATGCAAGAATGACAATCAACAAACTGTTTGCACTTGTATCTCACAGACAAAAAACTAAAACCACCTTCATCCTGTGTCGAGTACATATATATACATGGTTTCCAAATATTCTAATAAACTACAGAATGAACTGCCCTGTAACCACCTTTGAACTAACCCAACAAGGATAACTGCTAGGGTTTGAGCATAAACAAAAAAATCCACTTTCCCGGAAAGTATACAGCCACAAAACACTATTAATTATGATCGAAACTTATACATAATACAAGGATGTTTAAGAAAAAAAAACTTTGTGTATAACAAAAAAATAATAGTGTATGAAACACGGGCTTTAAACTGAAACAACCTCTTTATCAGTGGCAGAAACTAAATATTTTCACCCTTTGTAACTAAACAACTATACAAGGAATGAAACCACCTCGAGAATGCCCCCAAAGAACATTGGTAACAGTATGATGAAACACTGCTTTGTTAATTCTTTCGTAATCCATTTCCAAACACCAAATTTGCCACAAATAAGACTAGAATAACCATTTTGTTGAATCTGCATTCTCGGTGTCACCATGGCAAGGGTTTCACAAACCCTTCTCTGCCCTACCTCGAGCATGAGCCAAAAGGGATGAAGAATGAAATGCATATCATAAGATAAACCTTCTGTATACCCTTTTTAGGGTTATGAAATATTATGCATTTTGATGGGATTTTTGTTCCATTTCAAACAAAAAGAAATCTTATAACCTTTTATACTTGCTTTCCTTTTTAAGTACCACATGCTGGGTTATGACTTTAGATGGACCATGCCACCCAAACCAACTTGGAATGCTATAAGCAAAAACAACATATGAAGCAATGTAACCACTAAACACCTTTTGTCTAGCATAATGTACCTGTTCATAACAAATTGAAGGCATATATATGAAATAATCAACTTATACCATTTTGCCAAGAATATCAACTGATCACAAAGAAAATTCCCACTGATAATGTACCATGTCACTCAAGTGAATTTCACTGAGAAATTAAAATATCATTACCATGCACCATGATTAATATAAACCGAAACTGCCTTGAACACTGAATATTTTTATTGCCCAAACAACATGACAAATATTGCAAACAGAACAACCTTTTGTTATAGGTAGATCAACATTAATATGCATTGCAATGATCAATGAGATCATAAGAACTTGATTTCTGACATAATGCCAACCAGAGAATGCCAGAGAGGACAACAGTCTCTTCTTTATTACATATAGATTTTTGTAGTTTAGAGATGAATTGTTAAGTATATTCAGTTGCTTGTTATCATGTATTTGGTGTAAGTACATGCCCAACTCATATTCTATTGTTATTTTAATGTGTTATTTCTCTTGGTAAAATTTGAATTTGTAACCCACTATATTTAACACCAAGCTTGGAATTTTATGATCAACCCTACTCTCAAAATGATAAACACCTTTCACTAGTAGTTTTGGAGTAGGTTAGTAGTTTGTACGCACCTCACGATTTAGTGATTCATCCAAGTAAGCATATTTATCTAGTTAAATAGTTATTATCATAGAGAATCATGTTTTGCATACCCCATTCTTAAATTTGTGCAATGATGCCTTAAAAGAGGTTTTATGTAAGTAGGCTAGTCTTTGGTCTAGTGACAATATATGGGGCGAAGCATACATTGGATACTACTACAACACTTTTAATTTGGCTATTTTTAGTTGTGAATTAATCGTATTAATGATACCTATAGGAAGAAAAGGAGAGAATACCACTCCTAGTAATTGGTCTTAAATAACTCACATTGTGTCAAGATGAGTTGATCAATCCCCCTTTAGGACAAAGTTTTCCTAGTCGTGAAGTAGATTAATTCCTTTAGTAGAGTCAATAAATTTTTTAGGATCTAATATTAAGTGCTTAGGGATATGATATTATAATGTACATAGGTGGATGGAGATGCCAACATGTGACACACAACCCTTAAGTTAGTTATATTGGGTCATGTGGACAACTTGTCTAATTAATTGTCTTAGGTGATGATTAGGCCTTCATTAGGATTACTCCTCCATTATATTATTAGGATAAGGTCCACATAAATGAAGTGGTTATCATTGTAAGGATGTGTGTTGATTATGTTATTATTTGGGATAGACCATGGAGATATAGCATGGAGTGGCTTTTTCCATAAGGAGTATTATATGGTGTTACCCTACCTCAAGGGTTTATTCTATTTCTTTATATTTTAGATATTAAGGCATCTTGACCCACAAAAAACCTCTTGTGTATTGGTGTGTGATCTTTGTTTTGCATTATATTATTACAATTATTATTTGTGTGGATTGTAACAAGAAAGCATGAGAGGATCCACATGTGGGTCTTTATAAAAAATGTATATATCATTATTGTGCATAGAGAAGTCTATGGATTCCATTGAGCAAATATCACTAGAATACATGTGAGGTAATAAGTTGTCGTATTCATCAAGAGAATATAAAGAACTATCAATGTGTCAATCATTAAACATTTCATTGATAAACCATGAGTCATAAGATGGGAATGAAGGACTATCAACCTTGTGTCAAAGTGAAAAGGATGCATCATGTATAGGCACATCATTAATGATAAAAGTAAAATCATAATAAGGATTACCCCTATAGTAATCAACATGGTAATCCCAAACTTAATGTGCATCTCTAGGCATGGGTGCATTATCATCACATGCAAATGAAGATGAAACATACATATCTAGATCAACACTAGGGACCTCCATGAATAATAGTGAATTAAGAGAGTCACAAGGAGGGCAATCCATATATGAAATAAAATCTATCTTGCTCACTAGGTATAACATCACATGAGTTGAGATACCTAGTTGTATCAAGAGTATATATGAATGAAGTAGTAGCTAGGTCACAATTATAGGCCACAAAAGATGTAGCATCACAAAGTGTTGTGATATAAGAGGTCAAATTAGTAAGGGGGAGAATGTATCCATGATAAAATGATGTAAATCACTTTCAAATTCAAAAATCATAAATATAAATGGTATATAAACTCTAAAAATAAACCCTAGTGAGGTAGCCAAATGGTATCAATGTGGGTAAAAGATAAGATATACAAATAAGAAGCAAACCCCAAAAATAAGGGTGTACCAACAACACACAAGCATGAAAAGGGAAGAGTTGATATGAAAAAAATATGTGAAATAAAAATTGTAGATTTGAAAACCCCAATGATGATGAGAAAACCTAGGAATAATTTAGGTCATGCAAGATTGTAGGGTTTCATAATAAATGTAAAGGATTCTTAAGTGTGATTTAAACTAAATCGATAAGATGCATACAAATAAGCACAACTTGATCTAGATCTAATAAGTGATGAATTTGGGCTGATGAATTGTCAAATTTAATTCTAGGAGCCTATAAAAGAATACAATTGACATAGGCACTTAGCTCATTGATAAAAAACCATGTATCCCTTTGATGAAGATTCTAAACCTTGATTTTTTTTCCCTAAAAAATGTGATATTTTCTATCAATGAATTACATAAGATCTTGTGTTGACTTTGTAGCTTATCTAAGACCAAGTTCATGGGCTTGGGTGTAGTATATAGTTGTATATTATGTTAGAATTGTGAAACAAGCACAAAACCACAATCCACGGGATCAAATACAAACAAAGACACCTTCCACGCAAGAGATCTACAAACAAATATATGCAATTATCTTCAACAAGAAAAAGCTACAGAAGAGAGAAAACTTTCAAGAAGATATGAAAGCTATAGATATTCTCTCATTTTTTAATTACAATGAGATCAATCCTTATAAAAGGAGATCAAGAAACCCTAAAGCGAAACCTAAAAGGGAAACCCTAGTGTGCACACTTAATAATTAATTATTAACGTGCCTAAGTTTAGCTTTAGTAACTAAAGTGATAAGTGAATTAATTAATTAACCAATATGATTAAATTAATTAAGTGAAACAACTTATTACTCTAACATATTATCCCTTTGTATTTGGATTTGACCCTAGATAATGTGTGGTTCTCCTTTGTTACTTGCTTAGTTGAGCTTCATTTTCTCTACTCCTCTTTATCATCTAATAATTGTTGATATTTGAAAATGCCTTTGAAGGGCTGTCGTATTGCAAGGAGATGTGTTCTCTTAGTTTAATCATTGAAATTTATGTAAAATTTCAAAGGTAACAGACAAGAGCTCTAAATTGATGTATACAAACTTGTTACTCCTTTTAATGTACCAAATCTAAATATTTTGCTATTGCTTGCAATGCTCCTCCAATCCTTTAGGATGAGAGAGGACATGTGGATTCTAGATGTAAAAAATTAATGCTAATGAATACCTATAAATACTACCAGATAAAATTAAATTTCATAACACGTGTACTTTGTCAACCTAGGGCAAGAAAATAAAGGGGGCCAATAATAATCATGTCTATGTATATAATGACTAAATTGAGACAAGTGTATAGATAAGCGTATTAAGTATAAGGGCTAAGTGAATGTATTGGGGTATGTGCCTCTGAAGATAAGGTGGAGGATAATTATGTGGTAATACATATGTATAATGATAGATAAAGGTTAGGGGAATGAACCTAATCTCGCACAAAATTGTGACATTTATCAATATGCATATATCAAAACATTTTCGTAAAATAGATAGAAAAATAAACAAGAAATAATATGAGAATTATTAATTTCACCATTATACAAGTATATTATCCAAATTTCAATTGGAATCTTAAAAATCCCCCCACCCCCCTACAATAAATAAATAAATTATATAGCATATAATAGAATACTTTTAATGTCTACGAGGCCAAAGATAGTCTATTGGACAATAAACCCTACTATTTTTGCTTTGTGAAGTGCTAATCTTCTACCATTCAATTTGATAATGAACTCTCATTATATCGACCATCTCCTCTTTGAAGAAATCATGAAAATAATTCACCACTAAAGTATTAATGTGCTTGACTTGGATTCTTTGTAAACTTTACAATTCAAAATAAAATATTTTCTATTTCGACTGCTTCGGTTGTATAAAAGATACATACCCTTTTTTCCCACACCTTTTTTGAGCTTTTCCATCTATTTGTAAACATCTAAAGAAAAGTGAACGACACCTAAATAAGAGTGGATAGATAGAATATGTTGTTTCTATACTTTAGAGCTAATGGAGACAAAATGACACTACATTATGGAATGCCAAACTTACATGGATATTCGGGCCAATTACACTGAGATTTTAAATGCGGACACCTTGAGCAACTTGTTTGAAGTAGAGAAAAGCACAAAAAGTTTTGATTACTTGATTAAAATACATAGGAGAAGATCTACGATCCAAAAGGAAAGGGAGCTCAAGTAATTGTTGAGTTGGTGGTTTGTTTGTTCTGGGTTGTTGTGGTGTTTTGTTCAGTTGGTGATTTGTGGGTCCCATAGATTGTTTGACCTCATAGACATTATTAAAAACCTTCATTCATTCATTCAAGACATAATAAATTAATTCTCAAAACTTAGACAATAAGAATCTTTGGTATAAGATATATTGACCTCTCTATAAGCCTTTTTGTGGATGGTTCTCTATATATATACAAGACCCAAGCCCAACATCCACTATAAAGATTTCCCCCATTTAATGCTTGCTTGAGAAGCAAACTAGTGCCGTTGAGAGCACAACTAAAGGAAAAGTAGCCATTTATTTGTTTTGAGTTGTGAACAGCGAAAGCCATCAGCAGGGAAAATATGGATCGTGCAGAGCAATCACTGTCGCACCAAGTAGGAGGCGTTCACGATACACTGCGCTTCGGTCTCCCTGGAGTCAAGAGCGACATCATCGTATCGCACCCACTTCAAAGCCTTCGCGAAAATGTACGACTTTAACTTCATGTTTGTGTTTAAACCTTAAAATTCAATCATCCTTACTCTGGAAAATCCATGGGGAAAATGTTGATCTACTTTCAATACTTTTGCAACATTTTATGACAGATTCACATAATTCTTTTTTTTTGCGACTTTAGAACAATTATACCATGATTGTCCACTTTTAATTTGGTACAGTGATGCCCTCTATTTTCTGGTAGACTTCTGTTTATAGAAATGATCGTTGAGGATGGTTTTATATTGTTTTTTCTTCAGTTAATTGGTAATTTGTTCATTAATTAAAGTCAAACTTTCTATGTCCATTACAAGTTTTTTGGTTTTTTTTTCCCTTATCAATTTGGCGCTGAAAGGGTGTCCTAATTGGTGGCTTTAGTTGCTTTGGGTTCATGGATTAAGAAGGATCTTGTATTTTATCTTAGAAAGAGTGAATCCCTTTTGTTCTCATGATTTTTTTTTTTCCGCATATAATCAAGGTTGTAGCAAAGATTTTTTTTTTTCATATTTACATCTTCAATTGTTTGTTAATTATTTAATTTTGAGAGATTATCTCTGCACTTACTCCTAGTGATTATGCATAGTTCTACTTCTGACATGTTATCTGCTATCAAGACATATAAGTTTCTCAAAAAGCCTAGAGGAATTTTGACAGTCCAGAGTGTTTGTAGAGAGGGTTTGCAAGGTTGAAGAATTCCTTACAACTTTCTCAACCTATTTGGATATTTTTGCTATCAATTTATTCAATTTTAGTTTACATTTGTGCAAAAGAAGTTTTTATTTCAAGAAAGGATCTCAAAAGTCCTAGGCTCCCGTAGATTCAAGAACTGTAGCAGCTCTGTTTAAAATTGGTATTGGCTTAATTGTAGCAATGCCAATGTAAAAGTGTAATGCAACAAAAAACAAGATAATAAATTCACATGCAAGGTTTGGAAGGAGTTAGTCAGATCAATGGAACAGCAGGAAGGAGAATTCTCCAACAAGGAAGGAGAATTCTCCAACTATGAAATCAATTTCAGATGCAGTAATAGCAATTGTTGAGATTGCTTAGGATAGGCTCGAAACACCAAAATAGGAATTAAAAAAAATTGTCACTGAAAACCTTCGTGGCTAAGTGTACTAGAGGGGCCAACAAGTTGGATGTGACAAAATATGGGGTGTGGAAGTTAAAGATGGAGAATATCCTTACAGAGAGACCTATTGGAAACGAATGAGACAATGTTAGACACTAAGGAGGGCAATGATTTTGGCAGTTAGGGACATCATTATTTCCCATCTCAAAGATTGCAACAGGGCCTGAGGTTGTTCTACTCGAGAATTGGCCATACAACTTGAGATTTGATGGAGGAGAGACTATGATTTTAAAAGAAAAGAAGCATATCTTATTTATAAGTTATTTATATTTTTAAAGCATGTTCAGAAGAGTATAACTTTATCCAGTAAAGGTCATCTGAGCTTGAAGTTGTAAATCATAACCTTCACTTTAATGAAATTTCTCAAGAAAGATTTTAGATTAAGTAGTTAAGCTAAAGAAATATGTTTCAGATTTTTATATACTATCTTCTAATGAAGGTAAAGAAAAACTATTAAGAATTTTTAGTCTTGAGTATCCTTGGAGTTTTATAGCCACAAATGTGCAATACCTAGTTTTGAAATGTTGCACCTGCTTTCTTTGCCTTTGATCTCTCTGAGATAATTGTTCATTCCACAATTGTTGGAATTTGCCTCCAACTCATCATGCATTGTGCAGCATGTGACTATTACTGGTTGGAGTCTTGTCCTGATGAATTTGGATTCAGTTGTGAATATTCTGAGGGTAATCTTTATTTGGAATTAGACTATATGTTCAAAGTGAGCACTATTTCTTAAATTATTTAATATATGTGATGTTATGTGCAATAATATTGCTGGTTTGCTGGGTCTTTATAATGTTAAGAAGAGTACAAAACTATTTTGTCCCATTTCTTTTTGTTTCTCAAGAAGTTGGATTTCTCAATCTTGTTTATTCAATTTTGTGAATGCTGGGCTGAGTAACTATGGGTTTGTGCTAACATTTACACTGCTATATGCTGGTTCAGGCCCAAAAGCAGCAGGCAGAAATGAAGCGGAATATTCTCGCAAATACTTATGGGTCTGCGTTTCCCTTAAAGATGGACATTGAGCGACAAATACTTTCAAGGTAGTGAGACATGATACAATTTGGTTTTATTTTAGTTTGCTGTTGAGGTAGCTGTAAGGTTGCAATATTAATCCAAGAATGTGTTGTTACTTTTTAGCATGTCTCTGCAATTTAAGTATTGTGCCTGTGAGGGCAAATTTCTTTCTATTCAATGTTTTGGCAGCTCACTTCACAAAGGTACTGGATATCATGCAGGAAGCATTGAAACCTCATACATGACTAGATTTGAGATGTGAGTTACTGTGTTTTTAATTAAATAATGAAACCTCATACACACCGCACAAAATGGTAAATTCATACTGAATTTTTCCTAAACCATCCTGACAAACGATTACAGGTTTCTACTCTTGAGTAAATACTCAAGTTTCATATGCCGCTGTCAAACAGAATGGGCTGTAGACCAAAACTCAGCCATTAATTTAACAAATTGTGAAATAGGGATGTAAAGGATATCCCATAGTCCCTACTTGTTAGACACGAGTTGTAGACTTAAATTTGATTGGCATTTAACAAATGGGTATGTGAAGGAAAATGCCTTGTCCTTAATTATATAACACAATTGTTGAGCTAAAACTGTGACTATTGTTTTCTGGAGTTGCAACCTGTTTGGGAAGGTTTTTATCTTTAAAAACTCTGATGAATACCTTGGATTCAATTTCAGAGTGACAATGCGAGCAGTTGGAATCTTTTACCTTGAATCTGAGTTTGTTTATCACTGAAAAGCTCACATTGATGGACCAAGCTAAATTTCAAGCCTCATAAATCTTTGATCCTTATATATTTGCCCGAGTTAGCAGCCAGAAGATGGCAATTGGGCCTTTGACAGGAAACTGTAATATCCTGACGTCAAATTGCATGACGTATTAACTAAGTTTTTGGGTATGCTTAGCTTTAATGTCAACCAGTGCATATTTGTTGCACATGAAGCTCTTCTTGAACCTTGAAATGATAGATTTTGCATTCAAATGCATGTACTGGGATTAATATTATTGAAATATATTGGAATATTTATACAATACAATGTTTGTTGATGATCCCTTTCTTTCTCAACAAACCCCTATTCTATTCTATGTGAACGATTTCCTAAAATTCCTATCTTTGTGGATGTCAAAACAAATCACCCAACAACATACTAGAACAACAACTCAACAACCTAATACCAAGTGTATCCTACATGTTTGTTGTAACAATATGACTAATATAAGTTTAAATAAAATATTTAGTTAAACATATTTACTATTACCCTGATTAATAACCTACATTTACCACACCACTAGACCATGGCGTAGTACATATTCCTAACCAGAATTGTATAATTGCTGAGTCTCTCTTTTGTCTGTTATTGATATTAGTTATTACTGTTCTCTCATGCAGAATGAGATGGAATGAGATGAACTGACAGATGGAACATACAAAATAGCCATTGTCAAGACATTGACTGCCAAAGCATTTAATACCAATTCAAATTTTGAAGATTTGAACCTATGTTCTTAGACATTATTGTTGGATGCAGAATCGAAGCTTATGAGAATATATAGAGCAACATCCTTTGCTTGCAATATGGCTAGCTATAGAATTTTTTGATGTTTAGCAGATTGTAAGCACAGGTTAAAAACTCAAATGTGGCAAAAACTCAGCAGGCCTAAAATCTGACTCAGACTTGGCAAGAACATTAAAAACCCACATATTTACAAAATAATCTTAAAAAAAAGCATAAAACTGAATTTAGAGAACTGACAAGTAATCATTTATAGAACAAAAAAGAAGTTCAATACACATCATTATGTCATATAATCATAAATTACAAATCCATTTTAATATTTTTCCGTTGTTTAGTGTCTTCATCTTTCTCAATTTTCTTTGTTGATCCAAACTCTCCATCCAAGGCTGGCCCAACCTTGTTCCCTCGAGAGATGTCTCCAGTGAAGTTATGTGTCATCAACTTAGTCTCGCTGCAAGCTAAGTCTTTATATTTGTTCATTTCTCCAGCCGGCATGACTTCCTCATAGGATGCCTCAAGCTCTTCCTCCCTTTGAATTCTTTATGCAATCTCTCTCCATCCTGCATTCTCTTTAAAGTTGGTCAATTCCACAGATGTCCAGCCAGCGATGCCTTTCCAGATTTCGATCTCTATATCTTTCCCTCTGCTTATATCTTTGTTGTTTAAAGAGTGAGTAAATCTCCTCGAATGCAGACCTGATTTGGTGTGTATATAAACTGACTTCCCATATAGTTGATCTCCAAAGTTGATTCCTTGTCTAAAGGCTTGTAAACTTGATGTCCCCAGCATAAGCAGCAATAGAAACTTCTAGCGCTTCCTTCACAGGCCTGGGTTATTTACGGTGAAGTCCAAGGATATTAATATGGATATAAATACTGAATATCTTCCACGATTCCACAGGCTTCATTCAAATTGTCTGCCACTATATAATTCCCGTAGCCAACATATACTTATATATCTCTTTTCCGCATCTGTTCCAAAACTCGAACTAGTAGAGATATTATGAAACATATAACAAACATCCGTTGAGGATATATGATGAGCAGACGACAATCAAACCAGAATATAAGAGACGCCAACAATAGTACGTGATAATAGAAACTACAAATCCAATCACAAATAATCTTGTAACAGCAATTGAATGCAATCCCATCACCAGAGATGAGCATATACAACCGAGGCCTGTTATCCAACTATTGAAGATACTCTTGCTGGCACAATAAACTTATGATTCCCGATAAGTGACGGTTTCTTTTATACAACGCTTATACTTTGTTTAATAAAATCCGACGCCTATGATCGCTTTGTAAACTTCCGTCTTTGCCTTTGTCTATTCCGATAGACTCTCTAACAAAGAGTGGCGCTTCAAGATAAGAGTCCCGAAGAATATTAAATTAAATCACTACTTATCATTTTCAAGCTTCTGCATAGCGTTTAAAATAATGTTTTGACACGACTGCACTGGAAATATTGGTTTTCAGATATTCTTTTGACACAATTGCACTGGAATTACTCATGTGTGCGGCTATAAAGATAGGTGTTTCCTCTTCAAATATTAAATATTAAGAATTCCACAGTTTCCAATATACAAGCAGCTCCCGATAAATGTTTAGCTCCCGAAAGATATTAAGTCTTCCAAATATTACCGTAGGCTCCAAGAGGATTTAAATCACCATTGCTCCTGAAGGTATTAAGTTTGCGACTCTATACATTGATGCCGATGCTTAGAGAATAGCTTCGATAAGTCCTCAAATTTCAGATGTTAAATTTCTTTATCATCGTTTGTTCCTTCTTTCAAGCCAACCACTTGATTCGCTTCTTCTGTATAGACCAGGAAACATGCGCAGCTTGTTGAAAGATTATCAACTGGCCTCGGTTTTCTTTCAGGAATTGATGGCTTCTTCAGAGATAATTCAGACCATCTCTAATTTCCCATACTCTGCCCAGCGTATATGGTTGTGTAAAGGAGCGATTACCTTCTACACACTGCCTTATCTCACTTGGATATTCAAAGCTGATGCCTTAGTAATCACAGTGTATGTCAAGCTCCTTCAGAATGCTTAAACAAATCTGATCAGATCTTCCCTAAACCCCATTCTGATACCATGTTAGTTTTAGGATCAGAAATGTTAACAAGCAGAAAACACAACTCAGAGACAATGAACACAACAAACCCTCCTACTCGAGGGAGAAAAACCCAACAACAATATTCTCTTTATATATTAGAAGAATAACAGGCCCTAGAAAGGGCGAATACAATACAAGGATCTGCACTTATATTTGGTGCAATTTCATAAATACACTAAGTATTGATTCTTCTGCTTGATGCTGATCTGCTGCTTAGGAAACACGACCTGCTGTTGAAGTTCGAATTTGAGTGATTGAATTGCTTGTGAAATGAGAGGACTTCATCCTCTATTTATACCCAACTAGGCGGCCTTCTTTCTAGGGCTGACCTAGTAAATACAAAAATATTATTTATAAAATGAAGGCCGACCTGTCTTATAATAAATTTATTTAAGGAGAAAAATAACTACCGCAGCTACAACATTAACACTCCCAATTGAATTGTTTGTGGCTGCGGTTGGAGTTTAGCTACCCTTACCGTTCCCCATCAATTTCATTGTCCAAATAATCAAGATCATCATTGGCACTGAATGAATCCATCTTGATTTTGGAAATGAATACAAGAAAAAAATAACAGTTGTGCTTGCAAAAAACAATAAAAACAAGTCTTTTTATGCCAAAAACAATAAAAAAATTAAAAACAGCAGGTTTGCAAGTTTGAGCAAGTTATAAAAATAAGTTTGAAGGTTTGAACAAGTAAAAATTTGCAAGTAAAATTGAAATAAAAACCATAAATATTAAATACACAAGGATTTGTTATATATGTTCTTCCTCTTCCTCTTTTTCTTCTTCCTCCTTTTCCTTTTCCTTTCTCTTTCGTTCTTCTTCCATTTTTCTTCACCTCTCTTCAACTTTCAAAACTCTCTTTTTGTTTGCAAGCAAAAATGGCTGAAAATAGCAAAATGGCAAATGCAAATAGAAACAATGAAACCATAGTGGGCTAAGGCAAATAGAGATAAACAAGACATTTTTTTAATCTTGGAAGGCTTGTGGGGACCACTCAACAGATTAGGGTTTTTGAAAATTTTGTAGTAGGCAACGTTTTTTTTCATGTTAAATGCTGACTGTGCATGGTGTACGCTTGATGTCCCGTTTTAGGAAATGGTGGAAAAGTATAAGGGACATGCTCTGGGAAACACTGTAAAAAACTTAAAAGGAATAAGGTAAAGCTAGTTAGGACTCCATTTTAACTTGTTGCTCTCAAGTCTCCAGTAAAGGCATGACAACTGCAGCCCTCGATGTACCCAGTATTAACAGCCCTAGGACCCCGAAAGTCCAGTACCTAAGGTGTCATACTTTACTATACTCCTACTTAAACAAAAATACATAAATATTTAAATTATCATTAAAATTGCTATAAATATGGCATAATCAGCATGCAGAAATCTAATGTGCCCTTGACGTTGTGCCTAACTGTGCAAAAGACTATTTTAGCCAGTTGAAAATAACAATGTAGAGCAATTTTATTTGTTTTTAACAGAGATGGCTGAAGATATATCTAATCGTTTGCGGGGTGTAACCATATTTAAAAATTTGTGGTTTGGTTAAAACTGAAGATTGCATTCATTAATGGTGTTGATAACAAAGACTTAACTCCTGTAGTCAGTGATGCCATTGCAAATACTTTTGCAGCCAGTGGCCTGATGATGGATAATTTATCAATGCCATCTGCTGATTAATTTGTTTCATCAGCCATAGATAATCTCCATGCAGGTTCTGCAGTAACTATTCAGGATGATTAGTTGCTTTGAACTTTCAGCCTACTGATATATGCTCTCTGTGTGTCCCTTTGGAGGAATTGTATTTAACTTAATTGGCAGCAATGTTAATGCATTGTGAATTTAACATTTAGCAACCACATTGGATGACTTACTAAAACTTTTACAGTTGAGAGCAATATGCTGTGGACTCGTTTTATAATTTTATTCCATTTTCATAGTAACATGTAATCTTTTTAATTTTTATTCACGTGACTTCGTTTGTTTAGGATTGGAATATATAAAGAACCTTAGATACTATACTGGTGAGGACATATGTGGGTTGTAGGCCTGTAGGCTGTTACATACGGGGGAGCACTCTGGCCTACACGAGCCATGCTTTTATTCAATAGTAGCATTAAAGGCTATGTTACCGGGTTCACCTCAGAAACGCAGGGTACGGGTTCTGGTTTGCTTCAGATCCGGATCTGGGTTTGGTTCTTCTGTGGGATCGGCCAGGGTGCGGTTTTTCTTGGTTGGGTTTGCTCATGCAGAACCCGGGCAAACCTGGGAAGAACCTAGAGCGAACCCGGGCGAACCTGCATGGCTAGGCAACCATAAAGTGGTTTTTTTTTTGCATTTTTTAAATGTTTTATGCAGTTTGACTTTGACCCACACCCAAGGAAACCCTAAAAGTGACCTCTAAAACACTTTAAACACCTAAACTACCTCATTCTTATTCATTGGTTTTGCAAACAAGCATTTTCATTCCAAGAGGCTGAGTTTTCATTTTTGCTTGTTGGATTGACATTGATATTGATGATTTAGAGAATCCATTTGATGATTAAAACTTTAAAAGTGTTGTAATGTTGAACTTGAAGTTTGAACGATGAATATTTATCATGCATGTTTTAAATGATATTCAAGTTTATGGTGGTTTTGTTGTTTATATGATGTTATGTGATATTCTAATCCTAATTCATGCTTCTAGGCTGCATATATGTATATATATTTTTTATTTTTACATGTTTTTTGTACTAATGAACCCAAAATGAACCAAACCCACCCCCCAAAAAATTTAGCCGAACTGGCAAACCGAACCCCCGAACCCAAACCTGAACCAGTACCGGAACCGGCAACTTAGATTAAAGGCATGCATTTAAGAACAGGGATTGTGCCAAAATTCAAAATAGGCTGTCTACAAGTGAATGAATCTATTATTGATGGCTTCTCTGTGTTTTACTTTTAGCTGAATAGTATCATCGACAGTCATGTTCAACAGAGGTGGCTACAGAACTGAATCATTCAACTTTATTTCTGGTTTCTTTTTAACAAATTGCTGACCTGAAATGCTTGAAATTTTTGTGTTCGTCTCCATAAAGCAGAATATCTGTAGCATTGTGAAATTCAGTTAGCGATGAGATGGTTTAAGCACTACTTGTCATGGGCTGGCCATTTGACTTTTCTTGTTAATGTCTCTTCAGTGTATAGGGCATAGAAGCAATAATCTGCAAAAAATCCTGATTAATCCCGATTTTTAAAAAATCTGCAGGCTGGACGATTTTTTCCCCGATTTTTAAAAAAATTGTTGACCTTTTGGTCAACGATTTTTTCCCATTTCAAACTGCAAAATTGCCAAAAAAATGCGTTTAAAACCTGCAAAAAAATGCGAATAAAATCACGCTGATTTTCGCACGAAAAAAAAATCATGAGACCATAGCTTGTTGCTTACTATTATGCTTTGATAAATTTTTTCCAAGCATCCATAGCTTGTTCGAAAGTACTTGTTTTAGGCTTTTAGCCATAGCAGCAAGGCAGTGAACTGTTTGATAAAATGCTTTGGCAGACATGTATGAAAAATGTGGTCACATAGACAAGGTAGTGGACTGGTTGAAAAATTGCCTCAAAGAAATTTGGTCTCATGGTGATGGAATGCCATGACAATCCATAGCAATTTGCTTACTATTATGCTTTGATAGATTTTTTCCAAGCATCAATAGCTTGTTTGAAATCGCCTGGTTTAGGCTTTTAGCCATAGCAGCAAGGCAGTGAACAATTTGATTAAATGTTTTGGTAGACATGTATGAAAAATGTGGTAGCATAGACAAGGGAGTGAACTTTTGAAAAATTGCCTCAAAGAAATGTGATCTCATGGTGATGGAATGCCATGACAAGTGAATTGCTATGGATTGTCATGGCATTCCATCACCATGAGACCACATTTCTTTGAAGCATTTTTTCTACCAGTTCACTGCCTTGTCTATGCTATTGCTTACCATTATGCTTTGATAGATTTTTTCCGAGCATCCATAGCTTGTTTGAAAGCACCTGTTTTAGGCTTTTAGCCATAGCAGCAAGACAATGAACTGTTTGATAAAATGCTTTGGTAGACATGTATGAAAAAAGTGGTAGCGTAGACAAGGCAGTGAACTGTTTGAAAAAATACCTCAAAGAAATGTGGTCTCATGGTGATGGAATGCCATGACAAGCGAATAGGATGTATGCTATTCGCTTGTCATGGCATTCCATCACCATGAGACCACATTTCTTTGAGGCATTCATCAAACGTCACCATGCATTTCTTTGAGGTAAACAGTTCACTGCCTTGTCTATGCTATTGCTTACTATTACTCTTTTTTTCCAAGCATCCTTAGCTTGTTCGAAAGCACCTGTTTTAGGCTTTTAGCCATAGCAGCAAGGCTGTGAACTGTTTGATAAAATGCTTTGGTAGACATGTATGAAAAATGCGGTAGCATAGACAAGGCAGTGAACTGTTTGAAAAAATGCCTCAATGAAATGTGGTTGCATGGTGATGGAATGCCATGACAAGCACATTGAGACCACATTTCTTTGAGGCATTTTTTTGAACAGTTCACTGCCTTGTCTATGCTATTGCTTAAAATTCTGCTTTGATAGATTTTTTCCAAGCATCCATAGCTTG
Source organism: Sequoia sempervirens (assembly GCA_007258455.2). Taxonomy (NCBI): domain Eukaryota; kingdom Viridiplantae; phylum Streptophyta; class Pinopsida; order Cupressales; family Cupressaceae; genus Sequoia; species Sequoia sempervirens. Next base: position 650,884 of record VDFB02387736.1, on the reverse strand, counting down.
TTTGAAAGCACCTTTTTTAGGCTTTTAGCCATAGCAGCAAGGCAGTGAACTGTTTGATAAAATGCTTTGGTAGACATGTATGAAAAATGCGGTAGCATAGACAAGGCAGTGAACTGTTTGAAAAAATGCCTCAAAAAAACATGGTCTCATGGTGATGGAATGCCATGACAATCCATAGCACATTTCTTTGAGGCATTCCATCACCATGAGAGCACATTTCTTTGAGGCATTTTTTTCAAACAGTTCATTGCCTTGTCTATGTTATTGCTTACTATTATGCTTTGATAGATTTTTTCCAAGCATCCATTGCTTGTTCGAAAGCACCTGTTTTAGGCTTTTAGCCATAGCAGCAAGGCAATGAACTGTTTGATAAAATGCTTTGGTTGACATGTATGAAAAATGTGGTAGCATAGACAAGGCAGTGAACTGTTTGAAAAAATGCCTCAAAGAAATGTGGTCTCATGGTGATGGAATGCCATGACAATCAAATTGCTATGGATTGTCATGGCATTCCATCACCATGAGACCACATTTCTTTGAGGCATTCGAATAAGGTCAGTGGGGTTGGGCCTGATAGAGATTAGAGCAGTTCGTTGGAACCTCGTTATGAGTCAATCGGTCGTTATTGTCATGGGATGGAAGCTTGTTGAATGATAACAAGGATGGGGATGGAAGTTCATCCTCACCATTTGATTTTCTGTTGGCTGGCCTAACTAGCCTACACCCCCACCAAGGGCCCCTATATCTCCCACTCCCCTAGGAATTTTTCAAACAGTTCACTGCCATGTCTATGGCTTGTCATGGGATTCCATCACTGTGAGACCACATTTCTTTGAGGCATTTTTTCAAACAGTTCATTGCCTTGTCTATGCTACCACATTTTTCATACATGTCTACCAAAGCATTTTATCAAACAGTTCACTGCCTTGCTACTATGGCTAAAAGCCTAAAACAGGTGCTTTCGAACAAGCTATGGATGCTTTGTTAAAAAAAAGAGTAATAGTAAGCAATAGCATAGACAAGGCAGTGAACTGTATGAAAAAATGCCTCAAAGAAATGTGGTCTCATGGTAATGGAATACCATGACAAGCAAAACTTTTAGCCATAGCAGCAAGGCAGTGAACTGTTTGATAGAATGCTTTGGTAGACATGTATGAAAAATGTGGTAGCATAGACAAGGCAATGAACTATTTGAAAATATGCCTCAAAAAAATGTGGTCTCATGGAATGCCATGACAAGCAAATGCAATGGGCAGCTGCTCCTAGTTATTAGTTATGCAATGTGAAGTAATTGCATAACTGCTTAGGTTGACTTTGTAAAAACTATATTGTAATTGAAATTTTGTCATCTATCAGCATCTAGTTATTAGTTATGCAATGTAAAGTAATGCTTTGAGTTTGAAAGATGTGCAATGCAATGTAATCAGCGATATGAATATAAACTACAAAAATCTATTTTTTACAATTCATTAGTTAAACTCTTTATTTTATTTGCTCTCTATATCTCTATGCTATGGGAATGCCTTTCAATTTCACAAAAAATAGTTTTTATCTCTTGTTCTACAATGTTTTGCAATTTTTTTTAATTGATTTTTTCCCGATTTTTTCAAAAAATCTTGTACTTTTGGTTTGCCGATTTTTTCCCCAAAAGATTTTTGCTGCTATGGTATAGGGAGTGTGAAAATTCACTAATTCCCCACTTTTCGGATGAACACAGACATCCACACTCATTTAAGCTTTATCTTCTTGATTACAATGAAGAAACTATTTAGAGGTCTTAAACGTAGAATCCAAAAGGTTGTCTTGGTTGTGATTGCTTGGGTTGTCTCCATTATTTTAATAAATATTGTATTGAAGTTTGATTTTATCTTGCCAGACTGTAACATAAGTATCATATAAAATTGTGTTTATTTATGTTTTGTGCTTATTATTTCTATGTATTGGGCCTATTTTTCTATTATATTCCATCCAAGAAATGAATTATCTCCATTTTGCATTTCCTCGTAGTAATTAATCCTTTTTTTGTGGAGGACAACAGTGGAGTTGTCAAAAGTCATGTATGCGTTTTATCTAGCTTGATTTTTGTCACTTATAGATGCATTCATTTCATAGTACATATACTGGGCTACCAGAAAATCAAATTTGTTGGAATTTATTTGTGCACTTGTATATACAGTCTGGGTTGTGTCTTAAATCCTTTATTTTGTTCAACATGCACACATTGAGTAACACTAAATGAACAAAGATTATTTGGTTATCCTTATTGCAATTATATTGTAACCTATAAACCAATTATGTCTCCTAATTTATTCACTGCCCCATATAGGGTACCCTAGTGGCTTAATTGTAGTTTAATTCTTTTTGTATTCCTTATGGAAATGCTTTTTCAAATTATAGAAGGCTTATTATAAACATTTTGAATAGAAATGGTTTTTAATTTGCTTTATCTCTGTTTCACACATATGCAACTCCTAGAAAGTATGATCTACAATAGGTTGTGTCAATCCAAAACAGTTAGATCTAATATTCAATCTAGTTGGTTTAATTTGATCACAGTGTTGATACGTTACTAAAGGCTTTAGAATGATGATAGATTTGCTTTTAACTATTCAATTGATGAAAAAAAATTGTACAGTTAATTCCAAAAGTACTCTAACTCACCTTCATGAACTCTAGAAAAATCATGTCTATTATTCAATTCTTGCCAAACAATACAGAGTTCATAGGTCATATTTTTTAGCACTCTCAAGAAGTCTAAAAACCTTCTTACTCTGTTGACTGTTTTGCTTCAGAATTTGACCTTCGGTTAAAGGTAAATTTTACCAGGTCCCATTACCTTTCTTGTCTCTTATGGTAAGAGTGTATCCTTGATTTTGTTTTAAATTGTTTATTGACTAGAGTCTTTAGCTAAGGAGATAATTGAGGTACTGTCAGGAAATCGATTATTAATCATGTTACATCATCGGTAGTCAGGAATTGTTAAGGATACATGGAAGGTTGCATTACAGCAATAAGTGAACATTTTTATGCTGATTTTAATTCATAGAATAAAAATTGTAATTTCTTTAAATTTTGTGTAAAAATTATACTCTTACTGCAGAATGTGTTTGTAAATTTCTAAATTGTACTTATACTGCAGCCTTATTTTAACTGTCTGCACAATGTCTGATTCCTACCTGAGATTCTCTTGTATCGATAAAGTATCAGAGTTGACACACCTTTATATATTTCTTTCTAGCAACACAAGATGATGTGTACTAGCTTAAGTGCCTCTGGATTCATGTGTGCACTTTTCCTTGTGCAGATTTCAGAGGCCTTCTGGTCTGTTGCCTTCTTCTATGCTAGGTTTTGAATCACTAACTGGAACCTTGGATGATTTTACCGTGGAAGATTATCTGAACGGTAAGTGCATTCAAGAACATTGCTGGCTCAGCAGGATTGCTCTCTTTTTGGCAGACCAAAGTGCTTTAGCTTTTAGATGCAAATTAATATAGAAATGTTTGAGGTTCCCAATGCTTAGGTTGTTTTTAGAAGTTGATTTTTCTTTGGAATTATGATTATGTTTTTAAGCCGTTTCTTTGTTGTTCTTAGTTGAGATTTTAAATACAGTAAAAAAGATTGGTTACATTCACGACTTCAATTCTTTGTTATTTGTTGCCTACAGATCCAAGGGATTCAGAAACATTTGTGCCTGCTGACATGCACCATGGCATGGAAGTGCGTCTTGGTCTTTCGAAGGGGCCAGTTTGCCCTACCTTCATGTGATTAGTTTTGGATTGATACATTCCAATAACTATGATGTGGAGATATTGTTTATTGAGTAAAATAGTGCAGTGAATGATCAAAGTGGATAGTGTCGTTTGCCACGTATAACTTTGCTAGGTTTATGTTGACTTTCTGCAAATGGAGATAATTAGACTTTGTAATAACTGTTGCATTAGGTGTGATGCAGGGCTTAGGAAGTTTATATTGCTGAATTTTATATGAAGTTTGAATTTTGTAATTTATATTTCATTTGGCAAGCAATTCTTGTATCAATTTGCTCTCTTAATTTACCCAGTGCAGATTATATTCTTAAGTCCGTTGAAAAATTTCTTAATGCATCTCAATATCACGATAACCTTATAGGCCATGAATTTCTTCCATTATTGTGTTATGGAAACAAGAAGCCTTGATGAATTACAAATCTATATTCAGACTCTATATATTTTTTAATATTGCTAATCGTTTACAAATATTCTGTTCATACGACCATCAACATGAGACCAACACAAGCTCTGCAAGCACAACCATGAGGCTATACATCCTCCTTTCGAGCAAACTCCACTAGAAACCACTTGTGGAAGACCAAGATTCACAACTTAGAAACCCACTTATTTAGAAATCACCTTCACACTAGGAGCCAACAATGGAAGATGAAGAGTCATGACTTAGAATTCCATATTAGATGTCCTTAGGAATTTGATCTCGCATCTTCACATTGAGAACTCAATGCTTTAACCAATTAAGCTCAGCCTTATGAACATTCAGTTTGTATATCAATAAATACTTTCTAATATATATAAACATAAATGCCATCGAAATGTGCACCATAATATTTATACCATAGACTATCTGCCCAAGTAATGGGCAACTCTACTGTGGTGGTGACATTTGAAGCTGGCTCACCCCTCTTATAATTGTTGTGTGTTCCAACAACATTGCAACCTCTAGGGCTACTTTTTATGTGTTTTGGAAATTAAAGTTTCATACATTTTTAAGCTCTTGTTGCTCTAGATACGTCTATTTTAACATTCCTTTAGCATGATTGTGTATAAACCATCAACAAATCATTGAATGTCTACATGGTTGATGTTGTATAATATTTCCCACTTGAGTCTTCTTCAAGTATGCCCAATAATGTGCACCTCTCTACATGGTTGATGTTGTATAATATTTCCCACTTGAGTCTTCTTCATGTATGCCCAAGTAATGTGCACCTCTCCTATGGTGGTGATATTTAAAGTTGGTTCACACTCTTATGATTGTTGTGTGTTCCAATAACTCTGCAACCTTTGGAGCTACAATGTGTCATGGAAATTAAGGTTTCATACATCTTGAATCCCCTGTTGCTCTAGACATGTCTATATTAACATTCCTTCAGAATGATTGTTTATAATCCATTAACATGTCATTGTAGGTTTGCATGGTTAATGCTGTATAATATTCCCCACTTCTGTCTTGTTCTAAAGTTGATGTAATGTCCCCAATTGGGTGTGCCTTGAATGTGCCCTAATTTTCCTCAATTTAAATAACAATGGGGTTAGATGATACCTTTTTCCTGATTGACCCTTGAATGGAATCCTGTACATAGGTTAGATCCATTTACAACAATCAACTGTTTAGCGGATTAGAATACTTATTACAAGAATAAGCATTAGCAGATTTCCATAATTAAATATTAATGAACTCATGGCCAAACATTAATTCAATCACAAGTACTATAACATCCTTGGAGGGTTCAGTCATAGGGATGAGTGGGAGAATGCGGCTTGATGGGGTGCCTTGGACCCATTTTCCCTAGACTCGAGGGGATAAACCATCACCCTTGGCCTCATGTGACACATGCCATTCATATGAGGTGACCTATCTAGGAGGTGTCTTTATCTGTTATCTCCTCATCTTATCAATCATCTCCCTCTTCCTATGGTTTAACCTCCTATGGTGGTCACCATGGTGAAGGAGTGAGGTTCCAAAGGGTGCCCTTAAAATGCCATCTCTCCTAAGCCCAAAGGCGGTACCCTCTGTACCCCTTTGGCCTCCTGAGGTTCATTAGGTCCCCAACAGAGGTGGCGTACCTAGGAGAGTGCCCCATCACCGTTTCCCCTTTGTAGTCTTAGTTCTTAACACCATGTTGAACTTTCAAGGCATAGTAGCAATATAGATCATTAGTAATTGAGATCTAATTAATTAATCAAAGCCATTTACTTTAAATTTATTGCATCCTATGATTGCAAATTAGGTTTTCATACCACAAATCTAGATAACCGCTATGCTACCAAAAATAATAATTAATTATATCTTCTAGTTGGGAAGAGTAGACCGCTTTCTTATATTTGACTGTTTGAGACGTTTTTACTCTCAAACTAAGTTCTTCTCTTTCAATCGCTTATTTAATATTCAAATGATATTTCCCTTTTTCTGATGCCTTTTTCAAATAATTTGACCTCCTTTATATATCCTCAAATGAGACGAAGACACACCTCTTCATTGAGACTTTCACCTTGGAAGGGATACATCCCTTCATAAATCAATCGCTGCCTTTTATAGTTTAAAGCTTATTTATTTCCTATTTGTTTGAGTGTTCGCTGCTCTTAATACTACTAACTTTGCTTAGTTGTCCCTACTTCCCATTGACCCCCACCATTTAATGTTTCTCTTTTCCTAGGTTGACCTCCTATATTTCATCGCTAATTGTCTTAATGGGTCGACCTTCATTAATATTAACTTGAATCTTCGTTCCTAGGTGGCGTCAGAGTAATGGTCGGCCCATGCAGAAGAATTACGTTAATTTATTTTCTGAATGAAGAGGTCGAGAGGACCAAGGTGAGGAGTCTGCCAAAAATTATCTAAATATCTATTAATCTTTGTGTGCACCTAAAGGTGGTCGGCCCAGTAGTAAATAGAGTTTAATTCGTATTATTCTCCAAGGTGGCGTAGCTAGGTATTAGTCGGCCAGCATACAACAAAGGTGCAAGGAGATTTGGGCGCTGGTATATTTATTAGAGGCAAAAAAAAAAAAAAGGACATTATAGTTGATGAGTGAAATTCAAGCTAGGTCTAACATGTCGTTGTAGGGTTAGAGGCCTCGAGTTTGGAAGAAAGATGTAAAATATTAGCCTCCTTAGGAGCGGGTGGTAGCACATGATTTGTCATTTTTTTAGCCATTAAATGGTGGTGGATTTATTAGAAGTACGTGAAAAAAGATGGTAGTATGTATTTGATGGGTTAGTGGTGGATTTATTAGAAGTAAGTGAAAAAAGATGGGAGTATGTATTTGATGGGTTAGTGGTTGTATATAGGACTATTACCTTAGCAAAAAGTTACCCAAAAGTTATTAAATTTGTAAGGGTGAGTTAAAAATTTAAAATAGGCGGAACATTTATTAAAGCAAAGTATTGACTTGAGTTTAAGCTTTTAGTGGAAATTGTAGTGAGCAAGATGTTGTAGTTGTATAGGCAATAAATGCAAATTGAAGATTTGGTCATTTGGGTAATTATTGATGCCAAATTGTTTTTGATTTCAATGCTATAGATATGCTTCTCTCTTGTCAATTCAAAGTTTATATTTATAGTTTCATTGACCTAAATGTACTTTTCTTAGTTTTTGTAAATATAATCTTCCCATAACATTGGAGATCTTAGCATGAGGAAAAATTGAGTTGCAAGAGGTCTAATGAGGTTTGATGAGAAAAAATATTGATCTATGATTTGAGGGGCATGTAGGTATGCATGTAGTAGGGGCATGTAGGTATGCATAGTTTGATAGTTGATCATGGTAGAGACTAGATCCATTGGGAAAATGAGAGCGAACAATTGATCACTTGAAAGAAAGGAGTAGATGCAAATAATGTAAACTAGGGAAGGCAAACCCAAAACAACTTAGTTTGTGAGGAAGCAAGCTAAGAGAGATCACAATGGAGAAGAAAGTGTGCAAATAAAGGGGAAAGTGTTTGAAATAAATGAGATGGGTGATGCTAGGGAAAAAGAATTTAGTGTTATCTCGAGGAGAAGAAACAACAAAGTATGAAATAGAGCATATTGTAAAGTGGATAAATGACCAAGAAAATGTTTGGAAAATATGGATGGAACACGAGATGTTAGAAGTAGGTGAAAAAAAATAGTAATATGAATTTGTGTAGGTTTAGTTGTTCTATGGAGGATTGTTACCTCAGCAAAAGAGGGAGAACCCAAAAGGTACTAAATTTGTATTAAGAGGTAAGAAGTTATCAAATTGTAAATAGTGATAGAGGTGAAAATTAAAAATGGGTGAATATTTTATCAAAACAAAGTCTTGACTAGAGTTGGAGCTCTTAGTGGGGATTGTAATGACCAAGACAAAAATTGTAATTATATAAGCAATAGATGCTAATCAAAGACTTGGGTAATGTTTGAAGCCAAATTGTTTTTTTGCTTTCAATGCCACATATATGCTTCTCTCTTGTCAATTCTATGTTTATATTTATAGGTCAATTTGACTTAAATATAATTTTGTTTCGTCTTTTTCAATACAACCTTGCATAAAATTGGAGTTCATACAATGAGGGAAAATTGAGCTAGAAGAGGTCTAATGAAAGTTTGATATGATAAAGTATTGATCTACAATATTTGGGAATGTAGGAGCATACTTTGATAGTTGATCAAGGTATTGACTAGATCCATTTGGAATAGGAGGGAGCACAATTGACTACTCGAAGGAAATAAGTAGACACAAATAACATAGAATAGGGTAGGCAAATCTAAAAGGTTGAGAGAGATCACAATGGAGAAGTGTGTCGTTTACGGGAAAATTAATCAAAAGGAATGTGAATGGTGGTGCTATGGAAAACAAATTTGATGTTCTCTTGAGGAAAAGAAGCAAGTGACTCATAAAAGAGAACATACTACAACGTGGATAGATGGAACATGAGATACTAGAAGGGGGTGAAAGAAGATGGTAGTATGAATTTGGTGTAGGATACATTGTTCTATGGAAAATTGTTACCTTACAAAAGAGGTGGAACCCAAATGTTATTGTATATTAGGAGGTAGGAAGTTATAAAATGTTGAAGGGCAAGAGGTCAAAATTTAAACTAAGCAAAAAGTTTATTAGAATGAAGTATTGACTTGAGTTGGGTATTTTAATAGCAACATATGTGAGGCTAATTGGAGATATGGGTATTTGGGTAATGCTTGATGCCAAATTGCTTTTATGCTTTCAGTGTCATAGATACGCTTCTCTCTTATCATTTCTAAGTTTATATTTATAGTTCCATTGACCTAAATATACTTTTGTCCCATCTTTAGGAAAAAATGAGCTATAGTTGGTCTAATGAGGGTTTGATAGGATAAATATATTGATCTACAATATGAGGGGCATGTAGGTATTCACATGAGAGCACATTTTGATAGACGATCATAGTAGTGACATTCTATTTCAACTTCTAAGATTCAACAAAAATACTAGTGGAGAATTCAAAGCCAACTAGCTTTGTTTGATAATAATAAATTGATTGGTTGAAGCAACCAAGCACACACAAGGGTGTGGTCTAGAGCATTTGCATGATTGTCAAATCAAAGTTCAATAAAGATTTAGGAAATTGGGTTTGCTCCTAGAAGAGATTTGAGGTTTTAGCTTATTTTAGAGTATCTTAGCTTAATTAGAAAGTTGTTTTAGTGTATTAGTTATTAACGATTTGACTTGATTATAATTTCATAAATGTGTGGAAAACTAAGCTTCCATGTTTCAAGATTTATCTTACTTTATATTTTGTTTTAATGCTATTAATTCTTGATGGTAATTTGTAATTTCTTGCCAATACAATAAATCACTACTAGTAGTTGTATATTGTTAAATATTAACCTCAAAAAATAAATAATAAAAAATTGAATTACTAAGAATAACATTTATTGGTTAATTTTTAGTGATGTACAAATATTGACTAGTTAGTGCCATTAGTAAGATTTACAAAGTAATGATAAAATTTTAATATTATTTGATAGCATATAAATTATAAAATCATCTTAAGATATATAAATATTTGTAGGGATGTATACTACATAAAATTCTTGCACGTAAATACATGCTTATTCATACTTGACACCTTGCTTGCTCATGTACAAGACCACATAATTAGCAAAATGGATGCAAGGGAGAAGACAATGAAAGACAAAAACAAATCATAAGCTATAGAGGGAGATTGTTGATTGATTGGTCCATAGTTTAACTCTCCCAAGCAAGTTCATGTCCTCTATGAGGAACTATAGAAATAATGCCAAACTAAAGAGATGAATGATGCAATGGGTTGCGTCAAATAACAGTTTCAATTACAAGAGGAAATTGTAGATTTTTTTTGTTAATGATTGAAATAGAATTTTGATTGTGATCAAATTAGAGATTAAGTTTATTTTATTAAACCATTTAGGAATAAAGCTAAGGAAAAATAGAGATTCAAATGACATCCCTATCACATGTGGGACACACCATTTAGCTTGGGAAACCTTAAAAAACCTAATACCAAAAGAGCTAACGATTGTATTCATTTGTAAAACAAAAATCTAAATACAAAACAATTATCCCTTATGTCACTATCCTCAATCTATAGATACCCAATATATAGCCTCTTCACAAGCCCATCTCAAGTTGTACATTCATAATAATTCACTTATTAACCTTCTCTCATGTCTCAAGCAAGATGTAACTAGAGTCTTTTTATGAATTACTAAATGTATCCACATCCTAACCATAATTGGAATATCAACCATCACATAAATTAATAAGGACCTTGTCATTACATTATCTTTCCACATGTTAGTCCCATGAGGTGTTCCCAATTAACAAAAGGCTTTCAATCTAGAAACTCCCATGATTGATACACCATTAATTATTGACCATATATCCACTATGTAGAGAAGAATGCAATGTGAGTATTCCAACAATGTTGCATTAGCACTAAGACTATTTTTATGGCTTGTAGTAATATAGGTCACTCTCTCATGATTTAGAGCACTTTTAAGACCATTCAACTATCTTCCACAAAGGTTTCATGCACTCGAGCAATGCCATACATACTCTAGAAGTGACATAAATCACTTTGCATTAGATGTAGTAACCACGTTACACCCAAACTTGCTACAATTTCTACCATGGTTTTAGGAGCATCTAACACACCTCTAGACCAAACCACAAAGTCTCACATTGAGTCTTTTACAAAATACCACAAAGTCAAATTCATATTGCGTTATTACAATGATTCAAGTTACACAATGTACCATCTTATTTGAGACTAAACTTTTGCTAAGAAGGAATTCTCTATAGGTGAATAGCATGCCAAAGTTCCAACACTCTCCCACATGATATATATATATATATATATAAACTGAGTATACATAAAAGATAAACCCATTGCATCCTTGCACCAACAAAACTTTTCAATGTTCACTAGCTTGTGAATCTTCTATTGTCAAAATCTCCATTCTAATCCAAATCCACAAATACACTTCAACAATAACATGTAGACACTATAACAATTACAAAAAAGCACTCTACACAAGATGTTGTAACCATACTACAACCAAACTTGTTAGAGTTTCTACTTGGATTTAGGAGGAACCTACACACCTCTAGACTAAACCATAGTCTAATTCACGTTACACATCTCTACACAACACTGTAAATTCAAATTCACACTATATTACTACAATGATCCAAGTTGTACCACTTCATATATCACATAACATCTTGTTGTTTGAGATTGAGCTTCTACTAACAAGGCATTCTTTGTAGCTGAATAGCACAACAAATTTCTACCACAAATGAGAGTAAAATAAGAATTGGAGAAGATATATGAGCTATAAGAAAGGGTGCTTTAGGAGGAAACACAAACATTGAAAAAGGCTAACAAAAAATGTAGGATTTGGGGAGGATAGAAATACAAGATGGAAATAGAAGAAACAAAAAATGGAGATAAGAGGCATCAAAGAACTAGAACACAAAAACATGTTAGAAAGAAGATGAGAAAAATGGAAAAGTAGGAAAGGGAAAAATTTAAAATAGAAGGATAAACTAAAAAAATAGGTTATACAGAAAGAAAATTGAAATGATGTGTGGCTAAGGAAAAAAAATAATACCATGAACTAGAGTGGCTCCTTTTGGGCGAGCCTTCAAGAAGTGCACCCTTTAGAACTAGAGTGGATCTATTTGAGAAAGATCTTTTTCTACCATACCATGAATCTATGGGTAAGGTGAATAAGGAATTGTGGGTAATTGGGTGACCCTAGACTCAACATAATATCTAGTAGCTTTTTAGGTGGAAACTAGAGCTAAAAATTGGTCCATTCTAGAGGCAACAAGTAGCATCATGCTTCACCACTGGACAAATCTGTATTTTGCATCCCTCTAGATAGTAGGGACACAATGTGAGGAAGTTGATCAAATGCCCTTCCCTGGTTATTTAATTCCTACTAGTAGAGGAACTACTCTCTTTATGAGTGAATAAAAAGTCTTGAATTCTATATCTCCAAAGAAAGCTTACCTTCATGGCCTTCAAAGATTTTCTTTTTTTAGAAGAGAGATTGCCTTCACAGTCTTGGTTCATCATCAATGCAAGATAGAAAAAAAACACAACGAAAATATAATGGAATATACCTAGTTGATGCCTTCTAGATCTCCTCACAAGTGGTGAACTATTTGTTCATTTATAGATGCATCTTGTTGCTTTTGTTTGTTCTCAAAATGCATCTTGTTGCTATCTAATCCATTTGAGCATTCATCTTTTGAAAATATCTCCAAGTTCTTTGAAAATAATATCTAGAATAACAATTTTAAAGCTAAAGGATTCCAAAGCTTATACTCTTATATTTTCACCGTATTTATGAAAATACATTTCTCAGCTTAATGATCTAAATTATCATTTTTCTTTAGGCACTTGAACAAATGCCTAACAATCAAACACCCTAATATGTGAAATATTAGGCTTTTACCTAGACTTGTTTATTTAGATAACAAACAATACTTATAGCTTTAGCCCAATGATTCTGTTCTAGCTTTGCACTACTTTCAACTCTATCCATTAAGGTTCTCTTCATCTTTCAATTACCCTAGTTTGTTGTGATATAGGGTGCAATTTTCTATTTAACAATGCTAATGTGTTTACATAATTATTGAAATTACTCAGAGCTATAATCTCCTCAATTATTTGACCTTAAAATTTTTATTTTCTTATTTGTATATTTTTTTAACAAGTGCTTTAAATTCCTTAAATTTGCACAAAACTTTGGATTTGTGCCAAAGAAAATAAACCCATTTTTATAAAGTAATCATCAATGGTAGAGATATAGTACCTCAATTTTTTAATAGAAGAGACAACTATAGGACCTAATGCATCATATGAATCACTTCTAAATCTTACTTGCACAATACTTCTAGAAAAACTTAATCCTATTATGTTTACCAAAGAAACGATGCCCATGAAACATAATATCCACAAATTCATTTGAAAGACTAATCACCATATCTTTACTCATGAAGGTTTTCAAATATTGTTCACCCATGTGATCCATTCTATGGTTCCACAACATACCTAATTCAATAGGTTTAGTTACATTAGCTAAATTATATAGAACAACTGCTTCAAGCTTAAAGATAGCACCATGTTGAATCTTTTTGGACAACACCAATTTTTCTCTTGCCAATTTGTAATGCTTCTCATTAAATGTGACATGCATACTAATGCCATTCATTTTAGAAACATAAATTAAATTCCTTACCTGACCTAGAATACAAAACATATACAAGAGGATAATTTTACCTTTCCTTGGTTGAGCGAGTTTTTATCATTAAGGAAAACTTGTCCTCGATCACACTCCTTGTACTTGGAGTACCACTTCCTAGGAGCAGTCATATGAAACAATCCACCCAATTGAATTAGCCAAGAATCATCACCAATAATGTTAGATGAAAAAAAAATCTCTTATTTCATCATTGTTTGAGTATTTGTCAAAGGAATTGTTAATATTTTGTTTGTTCTATATTTACACTCCTTTATGTGACATGTCTTTGCCACAATTCCAAAATTTTACTTTGGACTTTCTATGAGTTTTGAACTTGCTCTTAGTCTCCCTTTATCTCTTACCCTCTTTTTTCTGCTCCATCCTTTGACTGACCCTTGACAAATAAGGCATATTTAGGGGAATCATTTGTGGTTTTTCTCTTGATCTCTTCACTAAGAAAAGCTTCTTCAATATCTTCAAGTTTAGTTGTTAGGAAAAGAATAAAGGAAAATGCCACACTTAGCATCTTCTTCTAAGTTTATGGTAGTTGGCATTAGTTGACTCAAGATTTGATTGAATGCATTGAGATGATCATTTATAGAGTCCCCTTCTTTCATTTTTCAATGAATACAAATTCCTTATAACAAACAATTTATTCACTAGACTCTTGGACTAATACAAGGTTCCAATCTTTTTTCACAACAAATATTGATTTTTTTCTTTTGATATACTTATCAAACCATAATCTAAAAGACAAACGGATAATACTTATTGCTTCTTATCTAGTTTAATCCAAATTTTGTTTGACATACTAGAAGGCTTTGTTGAAGAAGAGACCACAATCCATTGATCCTTTGACAACAAGGCTTTCATCTATCAATATAATATTTCAAAGTATTAACCATGATTCTATATCAAGGATGCCTAAATTTTTATAGGATCTACAAAAGCTCTCATTACAATCATAAACACAAACAACAAGAGAAGACACCCCCTTTCTTCTAAAAGACCCCCAACCTATGGATTTGATACCAAATCCCAAAATTTTTAGTCAATGGTTGCAACAAATCTTTATATTATGTGATTAAATTAGAGATGAAGTTTACTTTATCAAATCACTTAGCAATAAAATTGAGGAATAATAAAGATTCAAACAACATCTACAAAAACCATTAGATTATATTTAGCTTGGGAAACCATCTTGAGAAAAAACCTAACTCCAAAAGAGAGCCAATAATTATATTAATTTATAAAACAAAGAATCTAAATATGAAACCATTATCCATTATGCCATTATCCTCAATTTGTAGAAATCTAGTGTACAACCTCTACACATAATCCCATCTAAGGTTACACATTCATTATCATTCACTCATCAATCCTTTCCTCATGTCTCAACTAAGATGTAAATAGAGTCATTTCATGGAATACCAATTGACTCCACATTGTAATCATGTTTGTAATATTGAATATCACACAATTGAACAAGGACCTTGTGATGTGATTTCTACCATGTTACTCCCATGAGGTGTTCCCAATTAATAAATGAATTTTAATTTAGAAAATGCTGCAATTGATCTACGTCATTAGTCATTGACATACATCCACAATGTAGAGAAGAATGCAATACACGAGCATCTCAACAATGTTGTGGGACTATCCATATCATTTTTATGGCTCATGGTCACAAAGGTTACTATCTCATGATCTAGAGAACCTTCTAGATCATCAATTCATCTTCCATAGATGTTGCATATACTTCAACAATATCATGTAGATACCCTAGCAATAGCACAAATCACTCACACAAGATGTTGTAACCATACTACAACAAAACTTGTTATAGTTTCTAACTTGGATTTAGGAGGAATCAACACACCTATAGACCAAACCATAGTCTAATTCACATTGCCCCTTACCATGCAACACTATAAATTCAAATTCACACTATATTACTATAATGATCCAAGTTTCACCACTTTATATATCACATACCATTATGTTGTTTGAGATTGAACTTATACTAACAAGGTGCTCTTTGTGGATGAATAACACAACAAATTTCCAACATAAATGAGAGTAAAAGAAGAATTGAAGAAGAAACATGAGGTATAAGAAATGGTACTTTGGGAGAACAACAAACACTAAAAAGGCTGACAAAAAAAGAAACAAAAGAATGCAAGAGTTGGAGATGATAGAAACACAAGATGGAAAGAGAAAAGGAGACAAAAAATGGAGATAAGAGGCATTAAAGAAATAGAGCACCGAAGCATTTCATAAAGAAGAGGGAAAAAATGGAAAGTAAGAAATGAAAACAATTAAAAGAGGAGAAACTACAAAAAGAGGTTATAGAGAAAGAAAATTGGAATGGTGTATAGCTAAGGAGAAAACAAATAATACCATGAACTATTGTTGGTCCTTTTGGGCGAGTCTTTAAGAAGTGCACCCTCTAGAACTAAAGTGGGTCCATTTGAGAAAGATATTTTTCTACCATACCATGAATCTATGGGTAAGGTGGATAGGGAATTGTGGGTAAATGGACAACCCCAAACTCAACAGAATATCCTATAGCTTTTTAGTTGGTAACTAGAGCTAAAAATTGGTCCATTCTAGAGGCAACAAGGAGCATCATGCTTTGACACATGTCCATTTTGCATCCCTATAGATAGAAGGGACACAACGCAAGGAATCCGATCGAACACCTGTCCTTGGTCATTCAATTCCTAATAGTAGAGGAACTACTCTCCTATGAGTGAGTAAAAAGTCTTAAATTTTATACCTCCAAAGAAAGTTTACCTTCATGGCCTTCTAAGAATTTCTTTCTTTAGAAGAGATATTACCTTCATAGATTTTGGTTCATCATCAATACAAGATAGAACAAAAACACAACAAAACCTAATGGAATATACCTAGTTGATGCCTTGTGGATCTCCTCACAAGTGGTGGGGAACTATTTTGTTCATTTATAGATGCATCTTGTTGCTTTTGTTTGTTCTCAAAATGCATTTTGTTTCTATTTGATTCATTTGACCATTCGTCTATGGAAAAAATCTCTAAGTTCATTGAAAATAATATCTAGAATAAAAAATTTCAAAGCTAAAGGATTCCAAAGCTTATACTCTTTTACATTTTCACTGGATATCTATGAAAATACATTTCTTAGGTTAATGATCCAACTTAGATATATAATTTTTTCTTGGGAACACAAACAAATACCTCACAATGAAATACCCTAATATGTGAAATAATAGGTTTTTACCTATCCACATTTCAAATAGTGTTTTATCCTCCATAGTAGAAGTAGGAGACCTGTTTATTAGATAACAAACAATACTCATAGCTTTGACTCGATGCTTTTGTTTTATCTTTGCACTACTTTTAGCTCTAGATCCATTAAGGCTCTCTTCAATTTTTTAGTTACCTCATTTTGTTGTGATGTATATAGTGTGTAGTTTTATGTTTAACAATGCTAATGCATTTACATAATTATTTAAATTCCTAAGAGAAATAATCTTTGCCATTGTTTGAACTTAAAATTTTTATTTTCTTATTTGCATAGTTTTTTACAAGTACTTTAAATTCCTTAAATTTACACAAAACCTTGGATTTGTGCCAAAGAAAATAAACCCCTTTTTCTAAAGTAATCATCAATGGCAAAGATATAGCACCTAGATTTTTTAATACAAGAGACATCTATAGGACCTAATACATATATGAATCACTTATAAATCTTACTTGTTCAATACTTCTAGAAAAACTTAATCCTATTATATTTACCAAAGAGACAATATCCACAAAACATAATATCCACAAACTAATTTGAAAGACTCATCGCCATATCTTTACTCATGAAGGCTTTTAAATATTTTCACCCACACGATCCATTTTATGGTGCCACAACATACCCAATTCAAAGTATTAATCACGATTTTATAACAAGGATGACTAAATTTTTATAGAATAAAAAATATCTCATTACAATCATAAACACAAACAACACGAGAAGGCATCCCCTTTATTATAACAAACCTCAACCTAGGTATTTGATATCGAATTCCAAAATTTTTGGTCAATGATTACAACAAATCTTATAAAATGTGATTAAACTAGAGATCAAATTTATTGTATCAAATCATTTAGCAATAAAATCAAGGAATAATAAAGATTCAAACAATATCCACAAAATACATAGCCCCAGACGGTGGATGAGTTGGTTCAAGCCGTGGGTTTGCTCCCCATTGGTCTCGAGTTCAACTCCTGCCGGTCTTACCTGGTGTTGGGGGCTATTGGGTGGTCTTCGCACCTCCAGTGGACTAGTCTCGCCTCAGCTCGCTTCTCCCCAGACCCCAAATTGGCATCCATAAGCCCAAGGTAAGGCGAGGTGAGTCGCTGGGCTGAGTTGCGGGGATACCACTGGGTTAAAATATATATATATATATATATATCCACAAAACACATGAAATTATATTTAGCTTGGGAAACCCTCTTGAGAAAAATTTTAACACAAAAAGATAGCCAACCTTTATATTAATTTGTAAAACAAAGAATCTAAACATAAAACCATTATCCATTATGTCATTGTCCTCAATTTGTAGACATCTAGTGTACAATCTCTACACATAAGCCCATCTAAGGTTACACATTCATTATCATTCACTTATCAACCTTTTCTCATGTCTCAGCTATGATGCAACTATAATCATTCATGGAATACCAATTGACTCCACATTGTAACCATGTTTGGAAAATTGACCATCACACAATTGAACAAGGACCTTGTTGTGATGTGATCTCTACTATGTTACTTGCACGAAGTGTTCTCTATTAATAAATGAATTACTTTATAAAATGTTGCAATTGGTCTAAGTCATTAGTCATTGACATACATCCACTATATAGCAAAAAATGCAATACAAGAGCATCTCAACAATGTTGTGGTACTACCCAAACCATTTTTATAGCTTTTGGTCACAAATGTATCTCTCTCATGATCTAGAGACCCTTTTAAATCATCAAATCATCATCCATATATGTTGCATATACTTCAACAATATCATGTAGACACTCTGACATAACACAAATCACTCTACACAAGATGTTGTAATCATACTACAACAAAACTTGTTATAGTTTCTACCTCAGATTTAGGAGGTACCAACACACCTTTAGATGAAACGATAGTCTAATTCACATTGCAACTTACCACACAACACTATAAATTCAAATTCAAACTATATTACTAGAATGATCTAAGTTGCATTAAATATATATCACATACCATCTTGTTATTTGAGATTGAACTTATACTAACAAGGCACTCTTTGTAAATGAATAACACAACAAATTTCCAGCATAAATAAGATTAAAAGAAGAATTGAAGAAGAAACATGAGCTATAAGAAAGGGTACTTTAGTAGGAACAACAAACCTTAAAAAGGCTGAAAAAAAGAAAAAAAAATGTAGGAGTTGGGAGAGGATAGAAACATGAGATGGAAAGAGAAGAGAAGAAAAAAATGAAAATAAGAGGCATTAGAGAAATAGAGCACAAAAACATGTCAGAAAGAAGAGAGGAAAAATATAGTAGGAAATGGAAAATTTAAAAGAGAAGGAGAAACTAAAAAAAAGAGGTTATAGAGAAAGAAAATCATAATGATGTTGGCTAAGGAGAAAACAAATAATACCAATAATATAGGAGGTAGAAAAATAATATGATTTGTTTTAGAAGAATAAAAACAAAATGAAAATAAAGAACAAAAGAAAAAAGTTGAGGTAGAGTAAAAATACCAAATAGTCATTGTTGAAAAGTCCAAATAAGAACAAACAAGAAATTTCAAGGAACAAATCATGATTGAAGAAGAAAAAATATATGTAAGGAGGAGGATGTCTATGATAAAATCCTACTAGATCCTTGGAATAATGTGAACAAGGAGGTCATAAAGGAATCATGGAAGAAGGAAAAATCCTTAGATATGTGTCCTCATCATTTGTGACATCTACTACTTGCATATTTGACACTAGCTCAACACTTGTCAAGTGAGTTCACAAGTGTTCCATCTTTGGAGGGTTAGTTAGTTGTTCAGTCCTACCTTTCTACCCCATCTACCTTGCCTACATTATGTAAGGTTCCTCTTTGTATTTACACACTCTTCATAATATATGATATATATTATATTGTGTTCATTGTTTCACTTGTGGAAGGTTATCAATTCACCTTTCTAATCTTGGCATTCTCCAACATCTAGAACTTAAATCATGTTATAAGTTTAGTAAACTTTGCTACTTTAATATGTTATTCATTTCAATTGTTGATCTAGTAATTCGCAATATCTTATTGATTTCTCATGTAGCTATATCAAGTTGTATGGGGATGATGTAGCAAGATATGAGGATGATGTAATAAGGTGGAAAACAAGATGTTTCATGATTGGCAAAATGAACTTTTGTCCCAAAATGCTTATTTATAATGAAAATTTACAAATTTGTAAATGCTTAATATTAACCCCTGACTAATTCTCAATTTTTTTGTTAGATTCATCTTTATTGTTACGAATTTCAAGTTTTAACACTATTCTTTGTCTATTATCCATTTTAAACTTGTATGTACTGATATCAAACAACAAGGCTAGAAAATCAATATCTATTTCAAAATCCTCGTAATATGTGTTGTGTTTAATCATGTACTCAAGAACATTCTGTTAAACAAGCGTAGGACAACTAAGAGGGGGGTGAATCAATTGTCACACAATTCAAACTTAAAACTTCAACACTTATTAATTCCATAACCACACTGTTATGTTATTAAGTAAGAGCATGAAACACAAATAACATAAAACAAATCAACACAATGAACACCAAATTTTTACGCGAAAAACCCAATGAGGGAAAAAACATGGTGAAGGTTAATTCACAATATAAAAGATTATAAAACAAAGGCTCACTGCTAAGGGTTCACTGCCCAGAAGAGGACTCACTGTCCAAATACAAAGACTTACTGCCTACAGAAAGGACTCATTGTCCAACAAGGAGGTTCACTACCTACAGATACAAAAGAGAACAAAAGATCCACCACAACAATTAATGCACATTCACAGGATTGCAGAAACCTTTAGTTCACTGCCTTCAACACATTGAAAAACTGCTATCACAACTCACACACACACTTCTGCTCTTACGATTTGTGGCTTACTTTCGTCACTTTGCATCACATTGTCATACAACTCTTCACACTTTGACTTGCTTTTATACCATCCTCAACCTTAGAAACTTTCTCCAAGGTCGGCCACAAATATCTCATTTCATAAATTCAAAATAGGTCGGCAACTCAAAAAATTCCGCGGTGGAAAGGAATAGGAGTGGACCAATAAAACGTTTAACCAAAATAAAAAAAATGTCTCAGATCAATCACACGCTTCCTCAAATTAATTTTATTCTTCGAATGAAGTGTAAACACCAGGTTGGCCAAACCTAATGAAAACATAAATAATCATTGATGTACACACTTCCCAACCAGAAGATGACACGTGGATGCCACAACACGCTTCCTTAAGCACGAGAATACATCTCAGAATCTTCCAGATACATCTGCAACAAAACAACAAACTTCAACCACTAAACATCTTTCACCAGCTTATCCAAACTGTATAAACTTCACACTGAATTACTAAAACATGACTTCCGGATCACCAATCTTCAAACCTCTTTGCTAGAGCACATAAAAGACCTTCACAAGACATATTCTAGATCCACAAGATCTGAAACGAAATAGAGAAAAAATGTAGAGCAACAATATTTTTCCCAGTCCATAGAATACCAACTCTGCTAGAACAATTCACATACCGGTGAACGTAACTTTCACATACCATCACACAAGAAGCTAAAACTCAAGAGATATCACCACTAAATCACCATTATCAAACCTTCAGGTCCGCACAAGCATAGGATCAACATAGGAGAAATGTAGAGCACATACTGAAACACATTCTGAACACTTTCAACATTCTATTTTTTCTTCTTTATTTAATTTTCTTAAAAGCACTTTGGAAACTTATCAAACCAACACATTTGCAA
This sequence comes from Sequoia sempervirens, assembly GCA_007258455.2. Classification (NCBI taxonomy): domain Eukaryota; kingdom Viridiplantae; phylum Streptophyta; class Pinopsida; order Cupressales; family Cupressaceae; genus Sequoia; species Sequoia sempervirens. Next base: position 629,310 of record VDFB02387736.1, on the reverse strand, counting down.
CACTATAAAGATAGCTCCATGTTCTCACAACATTTCAGCAGCATCTCATCCATACATGTACAATTTGCAACATACTGAACTGTGTTGACATCAATGACAATATTAATGACAACACCACCAAACTTGCTCATACCTGCAACACATTCATGATACACAATTTACTTACATAACAATTATAATCAAGCATCCATAATTAGACTGATATTGTCTTTAAAATTGTCATACCAAATATTTGAAATTGAATTTCCCCTTTTCACTCATTATATAGATATTTTTTACTATTCAACTTTATACTCTATATGCATAAATTAGTACTTAAAACCTTATATTGAAAATAAAAACTTTCAATATTTTATATACTAACTTCATATTCATAATTATATTATTACATCTTTACTCATAACCATGCACTTAATATTCTACTCACTATTTATTTTGTGAAAAATACTTTTGAATTTCTTCTTCTGAAAATTAGATTTTAAAAATAAACTAATAGTTATTTCTATAACTCTCATAGTAGATATTCATATTATAATTTTTTTCCTTCTAGTTGTTGGGCACAACATAATGCAACTGCTAGTTATATTCTAGGTAATTAGACATTTGAGTGAATCAGATACATTGTGAGATGAGAAAGTCTTATCCCATCATTTCCTAAGGGCGAAGCCGCAAGATCCAATTCCACTTCAAAATTTTCGAACTAGTAGAATTTGGGGCAATTTATTAATTTTTCGTCTACTTAGAATCCACAAACTAGGGTTACCAGGGCCGTTGGTTGCTAATCAGTTCTGTGCATTGCCATCATATCTACCAGGGCTCCGTTTCAGCTACTGTCAAATTAGGGATGGTGTAAATTCTGGTTGATGTTTGGTGTCTTCCAGATTCGTTGGGTGTGAATACTGGGTGAGATTTGTGAAATATAGTTGTATTTCAGACTAGGGGTATCTAAGCGAAAATAAAATTTGTATGCAGTGCAATCACGGACAGGGTTGTGTTTCAAGAAGCATCCAAACAAAAAGACCAGTCAAATTTGTACTCATATAGAAGCAGCATTTGTCAGCATGCCATGTGCTCGATTTCCTAAAAGTGTGTCTGTTAAGATGCAGTTTCTAAGCTGACTTTATTCCCACCATTGCCACATTTTTATTGGAGGAGGTTTGTTTCTATTGTGGATATTCGAGTGTCAAAAACAAACTTTTTTTCTCTATCCTGTTGTTTTCTTGTTTGTTTGTTTGTTTCAATCATTATGTTTGGGAGACGAGAAGTCACTTTTCTGGCATTGAATGGTGCTGAAACTTATGAAAATGTCAGAAACTTATATATTCAGAAATAGTTTATTTCAGTTATAGGGAAACCTTCTAACATGAGAATTGGAAAACTCAGAATTTCCAGATGTTATTTGAAGAGAAAATTTCCCCTGTGCGAATAATACATTTTACTTTTTTTAGGGAAATTCACTCTGATATTGTGCAACAAATCCACAGCTATAACCCCAGTGATGTGAATTTCATGACAATTTTCTGTGGCCTCTTTAACATTGCAAGTTGCATTTTTCTTGGTTAAGGGTAAATGGCAATATCACCAGGCCCAGACTGGTTGTAGGGATGAACAGGCCCTGGGGAGGGAGGTGTTATTTCACGTGCATGTCTGCTGGGTTTTAATTGCCATAATGTGATGTGGGGATTTGAATTTGAATCACCCTCTTTTAACATTGCACAACAATCCCTCGACAAAATTTCAAGTTGGTGTTACACCATACACTATGGTATTATTTTTTGCAACTTTATTAACATTTGGTAATGATTATATTGGAATGTAGATGAGAGTCTGTACTCCTTTCTTGAAAGGTTATGTTAGGAAAGTAAATCCTTCTAACTTTATTCTTGTCATTTGTATTATATGTGGTTAGGTATCAATGTTTATGATGGCCTCGAATTGCAGCTTGAGTTTTGTCATTTAGAGGCATTTATCCAGGCAATCGTTGCAGAGTTTGTTGGTTCTGCCTACCATTTGTTTTTTGTAACAAATTAAGTACAATCCATCATTTTACTTCATTTCTGAACTATAAAGAAGAAAATTGAATTTCTCAGTTGGATATTGCAACAAATCAGGATAGATGCAAGATTGCTATCACTATGCCCTATGCCCTACTTATCAATCCTGTCTGGTCTCAAAGTCATTGTGAACACATGTAAAATGTTATGTATAACCTTGTTATTTTCAATTTCCAATTTATTTGATAAATTATTCACCAATAGGAGTTGAAAGAACATGCAAGGTATAATGTATAATTCAAGCTTACTGCTGCACAACTCTTTTTTTCCATCATTTGTGGAGAATAGCTTACTTTATTATGTTTTCCAAATTGAAAAACTATATGATTTGAAAAGGTCATTAAATCACAAGCCAGCAGCCAAGATGAAAATAAGGCTTTAGCATGCCAGTGGTACACGTTCTAACATAACTGCATAATATCAGAACACACAGATCAGAATCAGAGAAGCCTGAGAAACTGAATACCATCAAAACCCATTATCACTCTATATTATGCTCCATATTGAGATGGAGAACTTGTAAATTAAGTTGAACATACGGATAGATGGGAAGGACTGGGGGCACTTTGAAGAACTGAAGTGTAAGTGGAAGACAAATCTCCTCTTATTCTGAAGCTCAAAGGTTTAACTCAACATACACCTTGGGAAAAATGCATGTCCATTTTGTCACTAACTTGTAGCTGCAAGTATCAAATTTTAGAAAGCATTCGACCAGCAAGCGAGATTGGTTTTAAAGTTCAATGCTGACAATGTTACAATCCATCTTGGAGATGATTGTTCTCCATGGATCAAAGGTAAACATATCGTCCTGAAACTTTATGGTATTCCTTTTGTGCTTTGAGATGAAGATTTTTTTTACTTTCAGTCAGCTAGATGGTTGGCAAGAGTTTGAAAGTTCAGTTCGATGTGAAAGTTGCTGAAAACATTATTTTGTAAAAGATAAGACCGAAAGGTACGAGATTGTGGCACAAGGGTTAGAAAAAGGGGAAATGTTCATCTTCGTTGACTTGCCTAACCTTGCCCACCCAACTCTTGTTTCTTCTTGTCAATGAGGAGTAGTATTCATTTTTTCACTGCCAGTTTGGTCATTTGAATATTGCTTACCCATTGGCAATGAGTAAGCAAAACACACCTTATGGTCTACTTGCCAACAAGGAGATTGACAAGATTTTCTCAGTCATTGAAAATTGACTTAGATTGAAGTGGAAATTTGAATTAGGCTAAAGTACTTCCTGGCTTAGTCCACAATAATTTCTGTAGACTCATGAGATTCTCTTTAGCCTGTTGAACTGTTTTTTGTTGTTTAATAGCTGAAAGTTGTGGGTCTTCTTCTTGATGGCTAAATATGAGGCATATTAGCACTTCAAGAATTTCAAGGCCATCGTGGAGAATGAGATTGGGCATTACATTGAAATAATCCTCACGAAATTGCTGGGGAGTGTGGGGCTGCCTCTCAAAAAGTTTTTTGCAGTTTCACTCAAAAGGTAGTATCAAATGACTATTGATACTTACAATCCACAATAAAATGTTGTCACAGAAAGGTAGAATAGATCTATAAACATGTTTATAGAGTGAACACTGAGTGACATAAAATGGACAAGCAACAGTGAGCTGAAGCAATGAATACAACTTTTCTTTTGTTTAGTTGAGCATTAACCAAAGCTTTGGATGGTTTAAGCCCCGAAGAAGCTTGGCCTCCTCAGCAAGGCATTGTGAAGAACTTGAGAATCTTTATGAGCACTGCATATGTTCATGTTCTGAAACTGAAGCAGTAGACATGAGGTGTATCTTTCTTGGGTAATAAAGCAAATTTGAAGTCTATTGGCTGATTGATTCTACAACCCACATGAACCATGGTCATTCAATGAATGTCTAAAGCTAAATTAATATTAGACCAATTTTAATCCAAAGAAGTAAATGAAGGAAGATGAAGTTGCGAGAATAGATTCAAGAAACCATCATTGGCAAGTACAGCTAAGAAATTGCTTAAGCAATATTTCTACCATGAGTAATCAAAAGAGTGGTGATAACTCAGGCAAAGTTGCAAGAAGACAAACCATCACAAGAAACTGCCTAATTGATATTTACTACCATGAAGAATAACAAGGAGTATTACACTTGAAGAGGTGAACTTGGTAGTGACGAGTACGATGGTTTCTTTTTCAAAACCCTACTTTGTAACATAAGCAATGAATTTGAAAGGATGAATTGATGCAACTCAGTTAGAATGTGTTTTTCCATCAGGGAAGAAACCCATAGGCACCAAATGGGTATCTTAAACAGAGTATAAAGCAAATGGCACATGCGACAAATACAAGGCTTGATTTGTTGATGAAATTTTTGCACAAAAAGAAGGCATTGACTATGAGGAGACCTTTGCATCAAAGGTGAAAATCAAACTTATGTTCTCCCTTGCAGCCTAGTTTGGATGGAGGATCCATTAGATGCATGTGAAGAGGGCTATCCTGAATGAACAACTCTTGGAGGAAGAGTATATGCATCAACTACAAGAATTTTAGTTTAAGGTAGAGAGTGCCAAGTGTGTAGATTGATCAAAGTCTTGTATGGGTTGAAGTAAACTCTTTTTTTATTTCCAGATTGTTGATTGACTACACAAATGAATTTATATGATTCTTGTATATAGCAATCAACATTTCTAAAAGAATAACGATGATTTTGTGATAATTGGGAGCAATGAAGAGTTGGTTTTAGAGGTGAAGTAGGATTTTGAACAAGTTCTTGAAGATGATAAATCTTGGGCTATTGCACTATTACCTTGACTTGAAAGTTTTGTTTCATAGACAAATGTGCCACAGAGCTGCTTGGGAAATTAAGGATAGCAGTGTGCCAACTAATAGCAATGCCAGTGGAAGCAAGTTTGAAGCATTCCATGGATGTTGAGTCAAAGAAGATAAATGAAATTCTTTGCAGGCAATCGTTTTGTCATCTCATTTATCTCTCATACACCACATCAGAATTGGGAATATTGTCAAGTTGTCATCTATCTCTTTGTGATGATAGGTGACTTCAACCCAAGAGTGACAAACATATAGGCATTATTCTGAGAAATGGAGTTGGCATAGAAAGCATCCATTGTGATTAAAGGAAGAGGAAGTCCACTAATAGGCAAGGATATTTTTGGATGGGAAAGTGACCGTTGCACACCATGGGAAGGATCATATGAATTAGAATGAGTGCGTGGTAGACTTCAAAGAATTTTACATGTAAAACATACAATGGCTAGAGTGTGGTCAACCATGGTTGGAAAACTCGATGAGTACAAGTTGACTCAACGAGTACTCGCCACATTTTAAGCTTGCCGAGTAACTCATTGCTTGCGAGTTAACTCGCCAGTCCAACTCATTGAGTTTGACAAAATTACTTGCCTTAGATGCATAAAAAATGCAAAATACGAAAAAAGTGAAGAAAGAAAGTAGAGAAAATAGTACAAAATTTTACGATTTTTCCCTATAAATGCATGAATGCCCCTCACACTTCCTCACATAGCAATTGGAGAGCAAATAATTTTAACAAAATGGTCAAATACCTAATTTCTCCCTTAATTGATAAAATAGTGAAAATGGTGTGCAGGATGAAGTTTTGTGTGGTTTCAAAGTTGTCCCCGAGGGGCACTGCCTCTCAACCCTATTGGTGGCGCTACCCCCAACCCTCGCACCCCATTGCGGGTGTTTACCCCAAACCCTCACCAAACTCATTTATATTTTGCATAAAAAATATTATTATTTTTTTTCAAAAAATAAAGTGTTTTTTAAGGTGCTGAGTTTTGTTGGGTTTTTGCCAAGTTTTTGTTGAGTACTTCGAGTCAATTTTTTTTGGCTTGCCGAGTATCAGAGAGTTTGTGAACTATGTGGTCAACTATCTCATTTGCTCACAAAAATTCATACCAAGACTTAGGGAAATGGAAGTCTGATGTTCTCTGATAGAAATGAAGTCTGATTAGAACCCATTTGGTATAAAGATCTGCATGTTAGGAAATATTCAGCAGCAGAAATAGCAGGTTTGGATAACCAAGAGAAGCCAACAATGCAAGAAAATATCTTCATGACTCATGAAAATTGTAAAATCCTCAAAGCAGCCTTGGAAAATCACTTTCAAGTTGCAAAGAAAGTTTATAAATGTAGTATGCCTAGATTTCATATGGATAGTAATAAATTGGTTTCCATAATTCATGAAGCATTGAGTAAATGACAAAGGTCTAGGCCAAAAGGGAGAAGCAAAAAAAACGATTTTCATCAAACTCATGGCATGGGGATGAATGCAAGGCAGCACAGGGAATCTTGATGTAGGAAAATGCAGAGACAAGAGCTAAGATTTATTGGGAAACACAGTATGAAGGGGTTTTGTAGGGAGGTGCAACAAAACCAAAAATACACAAATAACAATATTTCAAAGAACCAATCTAGAAAACATAAAACAACTTTATGAATGTGAGCAAGATGAAAACATCTACCTTGATAATTAATACAACAAAATCTTCTCAGTATGGGGACATTAAGGAAGGTGTTAAGAGGCTACAAGGAGGTGAAAGGCTTGGGGCAAATGGGACTCAGGCTTGGGGCAAATGGGACTCTGCACATCAGAAATGTATTTAATGTTGTCACTTGAGAGGCCTTAAAAACAAATTGGAAAATCAGTGTTGTCTTGCTTGCTCTTTATATATGGAGATGTAAATAATCTGCCAAGCTACTATGATCAACCCTCTGCCCCCAAAATTATTCAGTAGTATGATAGAGTGTAGAATCTGAAGTTGGGTACAAAAAGCAAGGGAGGGGAAAATCATAGGCATGGTTTAGATCTAAACACTCTACAATTGATTACTGCTTCACTCTGACGTCTATTTGAAAAGGGATGGGATGAGTGAAGGGAAGAAGTTTTCTGCTGTTCTGTTGACTTTAAGACAGCCATTCAAACCATGCCTAGAAGCATACTTTGGAATAGCATGAGGAACTTAGTGTGCCAAATGAGTATAGAGCAGAAGTTCACATGCTTCATGATCAAGTGCAAGCCAAACTCAGAACACCTACAGGTTTATCAATGTGTTTTGAAAGTGATGTCAGTGTCAAACAAAATTGCTCAATATCCCCCACATTGTATGAACTATACATAGTCAAGTCAGATGAGTAGATGAACAAGCAAATTTACTTCTCTACGTGGATGATCTCATCTTGATTGCAAAAGTATCACACAATTCAATAGAACACTTGAAAACATTACATCTCCTTTGCGAAGAAATAGGAATGTAGGTAAATAGAAATAAAACTAAAGCCTTGATTTTCTCTTGGTTGGAGAAAGATAGGAGACAAGCATCCTTTTTGAGGGCAGTATGTGGAGATAGTGGCAGAATACAAGGATCTTGGTGTTAATTGCTACAACAAACTTAGTTGGAAATCATGCAAGTCAAATAGGATACAAGGGAGATGGAATACATTATACACAGTACAGAATAGGTGCAGAAACACAGAGTTGTGGAACTGGAAAATATCAAGGATCATGTTTGGGCTGCTCCTCATGCTAGTGGTACTTTTCAAGTGTTAGGTATGGGGCAGTGATACATCGTGCTTATAATGGAGACAAATAGAGTGAATTAAGAAGCATTTAATCATGCATAGTTACAATATCAAAGCTTTAATTCCATATGAGATACTATCAGCTGAGCTATGTGCCTTTCCTTTGGGGACAATGCACATGATTCGACTACTAGGCTATCTAAAGAAAATATAAACATGGATATTAATTGGTGGCCCAAGATGGCAATGGGAGAAGTTTTAAAATTTGAGGAAGAGCACTTGGTTGAAACAAAAAATTAAGTGAAGTGGGGCATTAGCCTACTGTCCTACACAAGTGTCTAGATGCTACTCAGGAAGTTGAAAGTTATGATAAAATCTTAGACTAAACAAGTGGATAAAGAAACCCACTAGGAAGAACAAATACTACATCGATGAATTCAATCCCACATATGAGTACCATCAAAAGACCTATATAGGGGAAGAAATCAATTGGAAGGCACAAATATTTATAGCTTAATTAAGAACAAGTTCACATCAATCCTAACACCCAAGGAAGAATTCAAAAAGAGAATACGCATATTTTCTACATCATGGGTGGTGGAGATAGAGTGGCACTACATAATGGAGTGCTTAGTCTACATTGACATCAAAATCAAATAATTGACAAGTTGAGGGTTGACACTTTGAATGCCCCCTCTTTGAAGACAAGAGCTTAGCAAAAACATGGGTTTCCTACCAAAATTAATAGTGGGAGATGCAACCTCAAGAAAGGAGCAAAAATGTCTCAAGTTTATCTTGACATGCCTTATATACTTTGCCTTGGTAGCATGGACTCTATATGGTATACTTATTTTCTGATGTTGGGGGATAGTTGGTGCAGGCACTACTGAAATATTTCATTTCATTTCAATTTGAGAGTGATAAAGTGGTGAGATATGTGGTTAGTATTTTGAACTTTTGACTAAAATACTCGAGGAATGACAATTTCTATTTGACACAATAGATATGAAGAATGTTCAAGTAATGTTAATGAGTGCAAGTCAACTTGGTAAATTATGTACACGGGTTTAAGAGCAGTTTTTAGGTGATGAAGAAACAGGTCCCATTTCTTCCATTGGGATGGATTATGGGTCAAGGAGTAGTGTAGGAAAGAATTTTGGCTTCACAAAATATGCAAGAGATATAGGCATAACATTAGATTGGCCAATGTTGTTGTTAATGTTCTAAAGCAATCCAAATTGCAAAAGAATATAAATTTTCATAAGAAAATGAAATGGTCATGCCATCAGATCGGCATTAGTGAAATTCATCGCCAACAATTCACTACCGGAAAATTCACCGACAACAATTCACCACGGGAAAATTCACCGCCACGGAAAATTAATCCCAAACTTTTAATGTGATGAATTTTCCACGACGGTGAATTGCTGGTGGTGAATTTTCCTTGACGTGAATTTGTCATGGCAGTGAATTTTCCCACGGTGAATTGTTGGCGGTGAATTTTCCGGTGGTGAGTTATCCTAGAGCCCATCAGATCAGCCAATGTTGTTCTGCAGCAATCAAAATTGCTAAAGAACATAATTCTTCATGGGGAAATGAAACACATTGAGGTGCGTTGCCACTTCACTTGATAGAAGGTTGAACATAAACAAATAGATCAAAATTTTTACGAAATATGTCTCTAATCAAATTTGAGAAGTTCAGGGATGAGTTCTTTGTGAACAACAATGCACATAAAGTGGATGTTTTAGAGGGGTTTGTTGAGAACTTTATAGCCTATCCTTAGGAATAAGCTATTGTATTGTATGAAAAGTAATCTAATGGAAAGAACTTAGATCTTTCGATATTATAATTCATGTAATACATTAGGCTGAATCAATAGTTCCTAAATTGTTTAAATTATCCTTTTACAACTATTTATAACTAGAAATATAAAACATTCAATTACAATTTGAAATGCCCAGTTATAAAGAATTGGTGAAATTATATCTTTGCACAATGAAAATTACAAACTAATGTATACAGAAATGAAAAAGCATTGATTTTGAAGAATATTTTGTAGCTTTATGGGAGTCTTGGCCATGGACACTAGTGCGTAGCACGGATGTCCATGCGTTGTGCTATCGTTCGACATAGATGTGAGACATAAAACACAAAATGTCCAGAATCTATTCCTACACACATAAATGCAAATGATAGATTTACAAAGAATGAGAAATATCATATGTGTTGGAAATGATAATAAAATTAACTATTAAAACAAAAAGCAAATAAAGAGAGAATTTTGAAAGATAGAACCAAATTAAGTTTATCTTCTTGACAAATAACTTGCACATGCAAAGGAAAGAGAAAAATGTTTTTGGTTTGGCTATTTAGGGGCTTGCCTTAGTCAGACCCTTGCTTTGGTATTTCTACCTCCATGACAGCTAGGATCTTTGAATAAGATTTGGAGAAATACAAATATGATAACTCAAAAAAAATGCAATAGCTTGAGATATAAATGATTTAATGACAATTTGCTAACACCTGATATTTCCAAATGCTAGCATAAAATGAGAGATAAAAGAAAGGGAACAACAAAATAAAACAAAATCACTTGGAAGCTTTGAAGAAAACCTCCAAGAGAAAATCTGTTGCTTCAAGATTGTTGTTGTGCACAGTTCTATGAAGATGGTGATCAAATGGCTTCAAGAAAGTGTCATTGCAAAGTGAGAAAATCTTGTTGTGTGACCAAAATGGAAGAACTTCAAAAGTTGTGAGAGTCAAACGCGTGAGGAGAATGAGAAAAAATCAACCTTATTTTTTTTCAAAATAGCAAGTCATGTTGATTTTGTTCAACGTGATTGCCTTTAGGAGCATTACATTTGAAAAATTCGCCGGAAGGTAATGCTCCAACGACCACTAGAATCATGAATTTTCGTAGGATGTCTATGCGGAGCGCTCCCGTCTAGAAAATTCCAAACTCAGAGAATTGGGAACATAATAAAATTGTCAGAAATGGAGAATTCAAGTGCTAGCATTTTGAAATTAAACATTTTATATTAGAGCACTAAAGAGAGGACATTGTGCAGTGTGAAATTGCAAGGGTATGCGATTTACGACACTGCAACTATAATAGCATATCGTTAGACCCTTGCAATTATTATAAATGTGGGATTGCACAACCCAACATTTTGTTAATTTTAAGTAATGAGAGCTTCCATGTGTAGTATCATATAGGTATTGTTAATCTTTAAGTCATCATCTTGTTGACTATTTTCTATGAGTAATTGTTTGTTAGTTTTTGGTTGTTGTCATGGTGTGGGTCAGTCATCCAACTTTGTTGCCTCTACTAACTTTAATATTTGTATAAGTTCACCTCATGGTAATGCAATAGGCATTGCATTTTGTTACTTTTATATTTGGCCTTGGCCAATTTTCAACTTTTTGCGTCAAGTTGGCAAGTGTCACCATGTGTTAAGTTACTTTGTTATGATAAGTTGTTTGAGTTAGTTGTTCTTGGTTGCAAATGTTCTTAATCACCCTCAAATACCAAATTGCTTGCCGATGAAGCCATCACTTTGCATGTTTTTTGCGCATCACATGTTTTTTGCACCAAGTTGTCGTAATTGCCCATCTTGAAAAATGTTGCACTTGATGAAGTTCGTGTGAGCATGTTACATTCAACTTAGAAGAAAATTGTGCACCAATTTTAAATGTTATAAGGAGAATCATCTATCACTTCGATCAAAACCTTGGAAGCAGTTGCATGGTTTAACTTGGATTGACCAAAACAATTAAATTGGGAGATCTGTTTGAGTTGGAACAAATTTGTTTTATTGGGACATTTAAGATTCTGTTGAAGACAACGTGGCGAATTTTCAGGGCAAAATTTCTCTTTGTTTGGAAGATATTAAATTAATAGTATTTGTCCAACAGGTTATGGAAAAAATTGAAACAGGAGTCTTGAAAAGGTTGGAACAAATTTGTTTTATAGGGACATTTAAGAATACGTTGAACAAAATGTGGCCAATTTTCAAGGAAAAAATACTTTTCTAGTCAAAAGTTATGGAATTATCCTCTTTTAGACTATGTTTATGGATTCATTTGAATTTTTTCAAAAGTTCACACAAATATATTGGTGATCCACACAGTTCATGAACTTCTCCAACCCTGATAGATACATAGAATAGTTTTCACGAAGCGAAGTCAGACATTTTCAAAATAATCGAACTCATCAAGGAGTTCAATGGTTTAAGAAATTGCTGAAATGGCTGAAATACACAATTTGTCTCAGCTTTTGTGTTTGCTTGATCATATTAGAGAGTTCACAGGTTCAAGAACCCACCAAACCCCCAACACTATTCTTGATCAACACGTTTACAAGTTCAAAAACCAAAAAAAGCCCAAAACACACTTTTTTGGAGCTTTTTCGGTTCTTTGAACCTCCAAATCTCTGAAATGCATCTTTTTGAGCATTTTCTAGAAGTTTTGAACTTTTCGGGGAGTTAAATGGTTCAAGAACTCCCCAAACCCCCTGACACACAAAGAGATTTGTTGGAAAATCATTGCAACTTTGTACCCCTTTTAGTATTCTCCTTTCACACTTGCAGGGAAATGGAAGCTTTAAAGCAACATATATAGGTTGCAAACTAGTTAACATAATGCCTCAAAAAACTGCAGTCTCAGGTCACCATGGTTAAAGGATATGCATGCAATGGATTTGTTGAATAGGCATTAAGAACTTTCAAGCAAATGCCATTGATAAGGGTAAAGTCAAATTCCACAACCTTCACCAACATCCTCATGGAGCTTTGAAAAAGCATTTGGGCAAATCATCAAGGCACAATGGAAATGAGGATCCTTGGAAGCAATTATGGTTAGAAATGCTGTAGTTGTGTGTATACAAAATATGGAAGCATAGACAAGGCATGTGAAGTGTTTGACTAAATGCCTCAAAGTAGCGTGGTATGATAACAATGATTGCAGGATATATACAAATTGGATTTGTTGAGAAGACTTTAAAAACCTTCGACTAAATGCACTTGACAGGCTTAAAGTGTGGTTCACTGCTGGTAGCCTGTCCCAGCATCATCCTAGTCTGTGTGAAAATATTACAGCAATAAGAAGGCAGGTTGTGAAAGTATAGACTCAGCTGCAGTTTGTTAAATGCCTCATCAAGATGCCATTTCATGGAATGTGATGATTATAGGATATGCATAACATGGTCATGGTATTAAATTATTAATGCACATAATATGCTTGAACAAATGCAAAGGGTAGGCACTCAGCCTAATGATGCCACTAGACAGCAGATACTAGATAGGTAATGCAACAGTCCATGGAAAGTTTGCTAGCGTATTTGTAAAGATAATCTTGCTAATACGTGCACTCACAGTCTTGATTTGGGAGTCCATGCATTCGTTGTACCTGTCAAAGACATGGAATCTCACGAACTTCTTCCGAAGGTTGAAATCCAAGATTGTAGATACAAGATTGGCCTAAATAGAATAGGCAGTGGAGTGTTGAGGTTTCAATCAGTATTCCATGAGAAAATAAAAAATTATAGAGAAAGATTAGATGTTTGTGCAGATTTTGCATAAAGATAACCTCACAGGTTATGATACATTGACAGGCCATTAATTAGATAGAGGATTTTAAGAGAGACGACCTTAATAAATAAACTTTTAAAATTGGATGTTTTCATACAGCGGATCTTGAAAGGCAAATCACAAATTGCAAAGAGGAAACCTTTCAAATTGAGCCCATTCATGCATAGGGTGTGGACAGATCTTAAGTATGTTGGTAGAACTTGGAAATTAATTGAGGTCCACATGTGAGATTTATAGTCATGAATCAGTGATTTTACTTTATTATCTTAAGATTTACAATAAATTTGTGAAGGATCTCTTTTCACTTGGGCAACATACCTTCACTAAAGATCACTCAATATAGGCTTGTTCAACTAAAAAGGATTGCGCTACATATTCATAATGGCTTTAGCCTCATTTTTGATTGAAAATTCGATCTCAACCTTTTTTGAAGACTATACCAAGTACAAAAATCCCATTCTTTTATCTTCATGGTCTACTAAAGAAAGAGTATAACCTGGTGTACAAAAATCTAAGGGCAGAGGTAGGGAATGCCAGAAGAATAAAGTTATTTTACATAGTGTTTGGACATTTCGATACTTATCAATGTTTAGCAAGGACTTAGCATTTTATTATAAACTCAGTTTACTAATGTTTGAACTCATTTTTGTGTTTATGTGTTAAACATATACACTTATTAAAAAGGCTTTGTAATATTATTTTAGAGGTTTTATAAGGTCTGAAAAATAAGTCAGTTATGAGTTAGTAAAAGGGAGAAAACTATAAATGCAGTCATTTCCAATGTAAAAAGGTTCGGTTCAGTTTTTCTGGAAGCAAGGGATTCTCACATTAGTGTATAAGCAAGCTAATCGGAGAGCCCTCCTTTTTGGATTGAATAAAGAATAATGGGCCGTTTGCAGAGCCCTCCTTTTTGGATTGAATAAAGAATAATGGGCTGACTGTAGAGCCCTCTTTTTGGATTGAATAAAGAATAATGGGCCATCCGTAGATCTAATATACTGTTTCTTTATGTTATAGATTGCTTGTGTGTCTAATTTGCATCCTTTCTCTATATATTTTCTGTTATGTGTGAAATTCGGATATTTTCCTTTATAAAACTGGGAGAAAATTACAGGCAGTTTTCCAATCAGTGAGATGTGAAACTCCTAGTAAATGTATCTTTCATGTATTAGATGGCATTTCTTTTGTTGAAAGTTGAAACTCTAGTTGTGTGTTTCATATTCAAATGTTCTTCCTTGGGAATTGGATCTTGGTATTGATTCCTTTTCCTTGTGTAATGTTTAGTTATCCTTTTATTTTAGTTTTAGTTAGTTTCCTTTCTTGCTTTTTGGTTAAAAGCATACTCTGAAAAACCCAAAATCATATCATACAAAGGAGCTGCCCCTCTTAAACGCAGAGGAAAGTTGTTAGTCCATAACAACTTTTCCAACTGTTGGAATATTTCTTGCTGCCTGTTGGGCAAGTCATATAAAAGATGTAGTGACAAATATGTTTACCAACACATTTCAAAGTCTTTTCTTCTATCTGCTGTGTAGTTGACAGATGATAAAGTAGTCCTGCACAATATAACATATTTCAGAAGCAGTATCAGTTAACCTCCCTTAGAAAAGTCGATAATGTTATGCAATTACTGTTGCACCTGCAAATTTTGGATTAATGAAATATTTGGCATTTTGATCCTTGCTTTGAATCAAGAGTTCTTTCTGTGGATTGTTGTGACTTTGTCTAATCAATTGATTCCTTCATTAAACTTGAGTGGAGTTTTATTCTATTATTAATAATTGCTAATCATCCTTCACACTTTCTGTGTATAATTGAACTGTCATTTTTTGGTGAAGCATATTTCCAAAACACTGCTCATTCCATTTTCTTGACTTATTCTTGAGAAGTTTTATCTTTCAGACAAACTGGTAGATATATTTATAGCTTGAATTAGCATCTCTTTCCCTCTACCACTGCTCGCCAAGCCTAGATATGTCTATATTAGTCAATCAGATATTCTAACAGTTACGAATGATCTAAGACTCTGTCAGTCAATCAGATGACCAAAAGTCAAATGCAAAACATCTATTTAGATTATCTGTTATGCAGTGAAGCATTCTCTGAATTACACTATGTAAGATTTCTAACATTGAGTAGAATGTGATCTGGACTATTCTCAGATGTGCATAGTGTCTGTTTATGTCTTGGGTTATCTTCTAGTTTTCCAGGCTTCCTGGTTGCTACCAGTGTATCTAGTTTTTGGTCTTGGTTAAGAAATTCGTTCCTTTTTGCTAATTGGATTCACAAAATGAGATGGTATTGGAACTCTTTTTTCAAAATAAAACTTAATGTTGGTTGCTGTTATGAATGGGCTGTGGTGTAAAATAATGTTTGTCCATACCATGGTGAATGATTCTAGTTTTCTTGCAAACCCTTTTCCATTCGGGCAAGAAACTGTGCATTTTTCACTATTGCTGTACTTAAAATTTAAAATTCGTAATTCTGCTTTCAGGTGTACTTATCTTGATATGGCATTGAAGGGGATGCATGTTCAATCTTTGCCAAAGGAAATTCTGCGCCTAAGTTCAGAGATTTCAGCAACAGTTGATTTTGCTGCAGCATATAAATGTAGAAGTTTTAAATTTGGTCAAGGGATGCGTGTGCATTTCTTTCATGCCAGAACTATATCTTTGTCCCCAAGTATCAAAAGAAAATGGTGTGCCTCCACTTGAATATTTTTCTCATCATTATCCTTCATTATTTTAGAAAAGTAGAACACAAGCAAATCCTGAGGAAATGCACACACTGCAACACGTACCTTAGCATTTTATTATTAATCTTTTTATAGAACCATTCTTCTTTCTTGGGATCCTATGTTTCTGCCAAATTTCAGTTTCCAGTGATAAGAACTTTGATTGTTGCTGCAGGAAGCAAAACCATTTGGTCATAAAGTGTAGGGGAAGTAACGGAACTTCTGGTAGAAGTGAGAACCCACAAAATGAAACATCTGATAAAAATGGCAACCTGCAAAGTAATGGGCCTTCTAAACAGTCTGGGTTTGGGAGAACTCGTCTTGCCAGAATTGTTCAAGAGGTTCAGAATAAACTAATAGAAAACATCAAAGAGCTTCAAAAGAACTTTCCCATGAAAGTGTTTTGTCTACTTCTAGGATTTTACTGCTCGACTCTTTTCGCTACAAGTATAGGTCAAACAGGGGACTGGGATATTTTGTCTGCAGGTCTGGCAGTTGTTATAGTAGAAGGTATTGGTGCACTAATGTATCGGGCATATCCATTAATAGAGAAGCTACATTCTTTAGTGACACTATTCAATTATTGGAAGGCTGGACTCTCATTAGGTCTGTTTTTGGATGCATTCAAATATGAAATGGATGCAATTTCAGTGTTTCTTGATACACTTTCCCCTGAAATAGATCTGTTTTCTCTGCTTTGGTGGTGAGACTTATTTGCTGTTAACATGGTTTTGCACTTTTGCCTTGACATCTGTTTGTGGGATGGAAATGACCTGACAGAAATAAAAGCAATTTTCAAAGGCGTGTGTGAATAAATGCACTTAACTTGTGTCATCAATTTTTTTGCATACCCATACATGGGTTGAAGGTGCTTGTCCCTTTCTCAGGCACAGTCCCATCAAAAAGAAAAATAATTTTTTATGATTTTTGGAAACCCGTTTGTCATCTATGCTTTATTTGTCCAGAGATTTTATCTCATTGTAGTTTTAAATTTTCAATCCTGTAAACACAGGAGCAGCCAAATCATGAGAGCACTCAAAAGCTGCTTTTCAATATGCTATCTGCCTATAACAAGGTAGGAGAACCATGGATACCATAGAACATGGTTTGCCTTTTCAGTTTTAGATTGAATATGAATGGATAAGTATTTTAGAAATGATTCACAAATTTTACCATTAGTTTGCATGCAATAGTTTGAATGTCAGCTGTCAAATACGAGTGCCTCATGCTTGGGTTCTCCCATTTTCTCAGATATTATGTTTCCATTCATATTTGTGACCTTGTTTGTCTTAAGGTTTGAAATTTTATTTTCTGTCTGGGTTTTGCTAATTTTCCTCTCAATTGTACAGCCTCCAATATATTTTGCATATTGGCTCATAATAAATGTACTCCACCATGCTTACTGGTAATTGTATGATTCTGCATCTTTTTATGATGACTCATTATAAATATACATAATTGCTCAAATATTTTTAGAACTGTATACATTGCTCAAATATTTTACTTATAGAACTGTAGAAAGAAAGAAAATTTTTAACATCCGTGAGACTAAAAATAGCCTATGGGACAGTGAGCCTTGTCATTTTTGACTTATGCATTTCAATCCTTTTCCCATTCAAGTTGATGATGAGCTCCTCCAACTTCTCAACAGTCTCCTCATTGAATAGAGTATACCAAGAAGAACCAACAATCAGGATATTTATTTTCTAATAAAAAAGTCAGGATATTTACATGCATGTCCCTGATGTCACTGAAGGCATCACACTCCATAATGAAGTGTTTTTCTGATTCCACTATCCCAGTAGTGCAAAACATACAGACCTTTTCTTCCCAAGCTTCTTTTGGCCTTTTCCACCTTCCCATTTTAGAATGAAGTTGATGAGAATTACTTCTTACTGAGCAATAAGAATTTTGGCTCTCCACGGAATACTAGCCCCTATGTACACTTTTTGTTGATGATCACATGTGGGGTTGAACACCTCAATATAATTTGTTTTCCTGCGCCCTAGCACTTTACCCCAACTACAGTTGAGGAACTTATTCGTAACAAAAGCCTTTATCTCTTTGCTATTCAGGGAGCAAGCATTCAAGTAAATATTCCATTTACTCATCCATTTGTTGTTTTGCATCATCCAAGTCTTTTTTTTTTTCACTCAAAATGTCATTGAAAACAACCTTAGGCCATCTACCTACTTCCATTTGTTCAATTCTTTTTAAAATAGGGCACACATGTCAACTCACATTGATTGGATGAAATGCCAACTCATTGTTGTCAATATGATTGGATTTGGTTTATTGGCGAGTTGTTGGTTGAATTTCCCTCTTCTTCAGGAAGTAGTAATTGGATAATGGGTGAGAGAGGCAGGTCGAGGAGCTCTAGGAATGTGAACTAACACGAGGTGTATGATGAGGAAAGAAGCGTGAGTGGTTGCTTGTTGATTGTTTGTTCTTTATATCACTTCCAAACAAGCGTTCTCTTATAGGATGGCTTTGAGAAGAGTTGTCTATTCAAGAACAATTGTAGGGGGAATAGGTGGAGTTTCTTCAAACTTTCCTAAGATCTCATTAAACAGATTTGGCTTTTAACTTGGAACATGTGTGATCAGATTGAATGTGGCCCTTTGAATCAAAGTAGACTAATAAATTGATTTGGATGTTTGTTAGAATTCAAATGAGTTGTTCTTTGTTGCTTTGTACTTAGTTTGATTGTTGGTGTTTTGGTTTGTTTATAAATGTTTTCGTTTGCTCTAAGTTTTTAATATGTGGGAAATAAACTTAATTAATAAACGAGGGCAATTGAATGTAATTATGTTTCAGATAATTTTTTATTAGCGATAAACATGTTTTGAAGGGCCCCTGAAACCTTGTACAAAGAAGAGCAGAGGCATCAAAGATAAAGCAAATTGGCTACCCAACCGAACACCAAACAACAGGCTGATAACAAAACCATCAACACACCAAATAGGAACCAAATCGAGGATCTAAACAATATCAGATCCCAAACCAACAAATCTAACACCCTTAGCCCTAGGGCGAAGCTCCCCAACAGATTTGGGAAGCCCCTTCTTTCTACGTTGAACCAAGGTCCAAGAAACTTAAGAGTCAAAGTCCTATCGAGGAGAGAGGGGAGGATCCTCCTGGGCCAAAACAACCGTGGAAGGTGCCAACAAAGCCGAACTAGAAGAAGGCACCTTTGGGAGGGAGACCAGAGAAACGAAACAAGGAATGCTTCTAGGATCCCCTGAGGGTAGAGTTGATAAATCCGAAGTAGGCACAATCGAAGGAAAACTCGAAGCAGAAACAAGAGTGGATCGGTCAAGAAAAGTAGGTGCTGAGGTGGGAGCTGAAAGAGGAATAAAAGCAACCTCACCCTCCCCCATCGGAGCAGACTCAAGATGGATCTCATCCTCTTGAGAGGAACCATCACCACAAGATGAACCATCTACCTGAGAAGCAAAGATAGTCAAATGGTCCACAAGAGCATCCTTCCACCAGGTTGCAGAGCCTCTACGATGTGAAAGAGGACAACCAGCAGCCAAGTGACCTATAGCAAAGCAACGTCGACATTTGAAGGGCACACCCTCATAATCCAGTAGTTGCTTCCAAAGTTGGTCCCCAACCATCAAAACTACGTCTCCAAAAAGGGGTTTGGAGATGTCAATGTCAACTAGAATACGAGCAACAATGGAGTGGCCCATGAAAGTGGTAGAAGAATCAATTTTTAGAAACCGACCGATGGCATTACCAATGCCCTCATAGCAAGAATCCTCCCAAAACTAGAGGGGAAGGTTCGAGAGACTCACCCAAATCGACTTGACATTAAGCTGCTCGGTAAGGGGATTGAAATCAAGAGTCCAAGGTTTAATGAAAAGGGAATGTTCCCACCACAACCAGACTTGACTATCCAACACTACATCTCGTTGTTCAGAAGAAGTAAAAGTCACTATGAAAAAACCACGAGCACAGGGGAAGAGCTCAATCGTTTCGGCTACTAGCGGCCTCCAAGACTCCAACACCCATTTGTGAAGGTCAGGCAGGGAGGGCCATAGACCATTAAATTTGCAAATTGCACCTGTATTACGATAAAACTCTTCATTCTCTGTAACCTTTGGGCCACACACCACAACAGGAGAGGAAGAGGCCGGACACCTCTACCCAGCCCCCCGAAGGACGTAGGTCAGAACCAACAACTGCCGCAAAAGAAGGGCACACAGCTTAAGAGCACAAGTCGTAGCCTCCCCCTGCACCCCTTGTGAGCCATTATTGTTTACCTTAGCCGGTCCACCATCCCCACCATGTGACCCCTCTAGAGCATTGTGCGAGACAGTGGCGACAAAAGTAGATTCCGCGCCTGAGCCAACGCCAATGGTCAGATGGAGAGGCAAGCTTCCTTTCCCACTCCCGTTGATTTCAAATTTCAGAATGCAATAGTTGACCTTGGATAATTTTTTATTGTTTAAATGAATTATTTGTTCTTATTAATTAATCTAAACAATTGGATTACTCCTTTTAATTTTTATATAATTAATTAAGTAATAATTCTTAATTAATTATGAAAAACTAATTAATGTACAATAAATAAATAAAAAAATTTCTTTTTAAAGTTTTGCATTTGGAAAGAAAGTAAAATAAAGTTATTCAATTAATCAAACAAATATAAATAATAAATTAATTAACCATTGCAAATCAATTAATTTTTTAAAATTGATTTTATATACTTAAATAATGAATTAAATGTGAAATTGTTGAAAAAATAACACAAACAATGAACAAAGATTGGCTCTCTTCTTTTCAATGAAAATTTATTAACGTGTAGATGATAACAAATTACATTTTCTTTTAGTTTTGTTTGTATTTTTTGGTGTGATGTGCTTGTTTGTTTTAGTATGAATCTTAGATCCATTAAAGGGATTCTTAGTGCTTTGACTAAATCACTTGAAATAAATTAAATGATTTGAAAGAAACCCTTATTAAAGGGATTCTTAGTGCTTTGACTAATCACTTGAAATAAATTAAACGATTTGAAAGAAACCCTTTGGAGAATCCTTCTCAGGATGGAGAAAGAGTTATACTATGTTATTTTGGCTTTTAATTTCCCAAATTTACTTTAATTTATGAAAGCAATTCAAAAAAAGCCACTCTTGAGACTAGAAGTATCATAGATGAAGAACAATTTGGTGTTGTGGCAATGTATTCTCTCAAGTAAATCCAACAACTTTCTCTCTTTTCAACTTTGAGATGTTAGTAATAATCTCCAAGGCCAAGGATGAGGGATTAGTAATAGTCGTTTTTAGGGGTTGAACAATGACATGCAAGGATTTTAAAGAAGTTTCAACAAAAGATGGTCTCAAATTCTTGCAAAAGTTTGGATCTTTTGGTTAAAAATAAGTAGGTAATTAATATATGCTAAAGCAATTGAAAGTTAAAGAGAGTTTCTAAATCAAGATCAAGCTAAATGTAAGTTAGAATTGAAGATGAAATTTTGGAATAAAAAATATCATTTATACAAGCAATAATAAAGCACTCACCATAATGAACTAAGTGCTCACCACCACAAAAAAAATGACAAACTTATTATAGGAAGAAAAAATAATTGCTATGTGAAATAAGGACATTAACACATGGCAGATGGCAAGAGATAGATAAAAAATAGGGAGGGAGTCTTAAGAGGTTGACACAATGCGTTATCTTGGAGATACTAGTTGAAGATTTTTTATTTACTTTTAATGTCACATTGGCTCATGTGTTGAATTTTCAAGTCTCCATTGTCATGTATGCTTATTATATTTAGACATTTACAAAAATATTGATATACTTAATCTTTAGATTATATAAAAGAAAAAAAAATTACATTCAAGTAGAGAAAATTTAATGTTTGATAATTTAGTGAAAACAACATTTGAGAAAAATTTCATCAGTTAAACTAAGTCCAAGATAAACTCTCTTGTTAAAGTGAATGCCTAATGGAAAAGTTATAATTGACAATATTGAATTATTTTACAAATCTAAAATGTGTTACCTCTCCACTTTATCTTGACAACCTGCATAAGGGTTGTCTTTGCCTTGTTTATCCATTGTGATATCTTACTTTAGTGGTGATTGATAATAATAAATTCGAATTAAAAAAAAAATAGCTTTTTAATTAAAAAATGAATGTATTGTTAAGTAGTCTTTGGTTTATTTGTGAAGTTGATTGGTTCAAAATATGACCTAGATATCAAGTCTCGCTAAATGTAGAGGTTCAACATTCCTAAGGGACAAGATTGAGATTGTGTCCTAGATGAATTTGTGAAATGGTACCCCTTAAACCTTGGTTCTTAGTTGCAGGAGGTAATAATTAATACATCATATGCTACAATATGTAAAGTTTGGCATTGCAAGATGTTCAACCTCTAATTAAAAAAAGAAAAGGATGAGTGTACTAAAGTACACATATTTATTTAAAGAAAAATATTAGTAGGGGAGAAGACCCAGTAGCCGCCCGCCATTGAATAACCGCCACCTCCATGTTCACTTAACCCCCCCAAAAAAAATTGACTTTGATCCATTAAAAAACTTTATGTTATTGAATAACTAATTACAAAAACACCAATAGCCGCTCATTAAGTGCTAAAGTGACTGATTTAAGTGGATTTTAAGTGCTAAAACAGCTATAATTGATTGAAATTATAGCGAGCGGCTACTGGGACAACCCTCTAAAAGGTGACTTTTTTACCTCCGTGCGCATATCCAATGCTCCCGCACTCAATCGAATTGCCCAGACGCTGAAACCTTAGTTATAAGCACTTAACTCGTGCGAAAAAAACCCATAAATTTTTTTTCCGATTCAACATACGGTTTGAATTCTACGGTTGCACGAAGTTGGCCCTGGCGGCTACTCGGTCTTCTCCCCTAGCAAACTTATAGGTTTATTTTTTGGTGTGAAAAATGGGATTTGACTTTTGGAATTGGAGCCATGCAAATCTTGCAATCTATCGAAGAGGGACGATATTTGAATGGATTGATGAATGTAAAGAGATACTTAATGTGTATGATCAATGTATCCTCTCCATTTTTTAAAGCAATTTAATACTTAAGAGACACTACACGTCCACTCTGGCCAAATGTTGTCATGGTAGGTGGTTGGGCATGAGACACCAATTGCCCATTCCATTCAGTGAATTAATCTCATTGAACCAAGTGCTTACTCAGTCTGATTCACATTCATTTGTTTTGGGTTATTTCATTGATTCAAAACACAGTTAGGGCTCAACCAGGCATTGATCAAGCTCTAGATCAGGAGGGAGAAGTCATAAAGGACCTTTTCCTTTAATCAATTCGATGTATGCTTTGGCTTTGGTTGAGCCCTCTTCTTCAACAAAAAGATTCAATATTTTCAAGCCACACATTCATAGAATTATAATTCCTCCCCTAATGCTGTCCCATACATTAAATTAGTGTACATTCCTGGGTATGAAAAAAAGATGAAGCTGAAATTTGCAGAGACACAGCAGGATATGTCCAAATGGTGGAATCTCCATGATCCCGGGTAGAGGAAAGCGTCAAATGAAGCTTACTTACATCTGCTGGTTAGAGAAACGAAATGGCCGAACGGATTCAAAATGGTATTTATGATATACAGAACTTAGGGATGAGTTGTTGCTTCCCGCCTTTAACAAATTTGTTTGAATTATTGAGCTTCTCTATGCTTTTGAGTTTCTTTTACCGGAGCTCTCCTGTACTCCACGTCGTGCCTCTCAGCCTATTGGCTACATGTTTCTCTTATTGTGCGACTTTTACGCTTTTAGTTCCTATCCTTTGGCAACTCCATCACTAAACCGACACAATTTCAGGTTTTGCGATAAACCATATTTTATTTGTATTTCTTGTTTCATCAATTCTGTTCCATTTTACTGCAGAACATGGTTTTCGTCATACAAATCACGGTTCCATTAAGAAAAAACAAGCTAGTGTGTTTGTTCTGTTCTTTTGATTGAAATATACCAATAATTCCGACAGGAACAAAGCCCATAGAAATGATGGAATTGGTTGGTACCCCTCACAATAATTTATGTAGAGAGTAATTTTGGAAATAAATTTGATAGCAGTGTGACAGTCACCACACTAAAGAATTTCGTCAATTCGAATGGGCATTTCAGGAAGTGTCCGGATAAACCTAAATGCGATGGCGAGTTTTTGCTGTAATAGCAAAGTCGCTGTCCTTGAGTTCTTCTTCAACATTATGTAATTCAAAATTCAGTTTCAGGTCCATTGACGGCTTACTTCATCTGCATAGCCAATCTCTCTACCATTGCATATATTTGCTCTGACTGTGGATGTGATGTGTCTTCTGCAATAAATGTGTATACCCTGTCTCTGACTTGAATCCAGCTGTGCCCTGCTTCCTTTTTCACTCCCCTGTCCTTCATCAATTTCCTCACCTTTGCTACGTCATTCCACCTACTGGCTGCTGCATATACATTTGATAACAGCACATAAGTTGAAGAACTCTCTGGTTCCCAACTAATTAGGTGTTTGGCTGCTCGTTCTCCCACCTCCACATTGGCATGAATTCTGCAGGCACCCAGCAACGTTTTCCACACCACAGCATCAGGTTCAACGGTCATGTTCTTGACAATGTCTTCTGCTTCACATATTCGGCCAGCTCGGCCCAAAAGGTCAATCATACAGGCATAATGATCATTGGTTAAGAAGTTATTATGTTTCCTTCTCATCAGGTCAAAATAATGGCATCCTTCATCCACTAGTCCTGCATGACAACACGCAGTCAGAACGCCAAGGAAAGTGATTTGGTCTGGCTTCATTTCTGCCTGTAACATAACTTCAAAGACTTGGAGAGCCTCCTTGCCATTTCCATTATGGGCATATCCAGCAATCATGGCATTCCATGATACCAAATCCTTACAAGTTATATTATCAAAAACCTGAGCTGCATAATCTATACTCCCACTTTTGGCATACACAGTAACAAGAGAATTCGCCACGGTTAAGAATGACTCGTGTCCAGTTCCAATGATATGGACATGGATCTGCTTGCCCAGTTCAAACAGTGCAAGGCTGGCACAAGCACTTAAAGTACTTGCAAAGGTAAACGGATTGGGTTTAACATCTGTCCATAGCAATTTCTGGAATAGTTTCAAAGCTTCCTCACTATAACCATTCTGAACATAACCGGCAATCAGGGAAGTCCACGACACTATATTCCACTCAGACATTCTGTCAAACATTTGGCAAGCATCTTTTATTACTCCACATTTGGCATACATATCAACAACGGAATTCCCCACAAACGAATCTGTACAAAATCCAGTTGTGATTACTTTGGCATGAATGATTCTACCCTGTACCAAAGAAGCCAAGCTCCCACAGGCGATTAGCGCACTCACTAACGCAACACAGTCTTGCTTCATATCTGCCCTCCGCATTCTACAATACAGTCTCAGAGTCTCTTCACCAGATTGGTTCTGGGCATATCCCACCATCAAGGTAGTCCAGGAGACTGCACTTCGTTCAGGCATTTTGTCAAACACTTGGCGGGCATCATGCAGACTTCCACATTTCGCATATAAATCAATAAGTGCACTACCAACAAACACATCAGATTCGAAACCAGTTCTAACAATATATCCGTGCACCTGTTTCCCAGAGTTGGAAGCGAAAAGACTTGCACACGAGCTCAGCGCACTCGCAAACGTAAATTGATTCGGCTTAATCCAAGACTGGATCATCTGGGAAAAAAGCCTCAAGGCGGTCTCATTGTGGCCTTGTTGATCGTAACCAGAAATCAGAGCAGTCCAAGACACCACATCTCTTCTGAGCATTTTATCAAACACCTTTCGTGCATTCTCCAAATCTCCAGTTCTCGTGTATGCGGTAATTAAACTGTTCCACGATGATACGTCTCGTTGTGACATTTTGTCAAACACATGGCATGCATCCTCAATACTTCCACACTTGACATACATGTCAATGAGGCGGTTACCCAGGAAAATGCCCAGCATGTAGCCATTGGCAATCAAATGGGAATGGGCTTGCCTGACGTCCGTGAGAGATTTTGGATTGATGGAGTCCTGCAACAGACGGACATAAGATATCAAGGTCAATTGCTTCATCTTTTCCATCATTGTAACAACCCATTGCTAGACAAGTTTGTTGGATGCATGTACAGGTTTGTACACTTGTAAGCTAGCTTATGTACTTCTTTGGATTCAACATCAGGCTAGTGATTTCTAGTTTCTAGCTTTATCAAGCAATCAAATCAAATGACAATTGATATAAACAGTACAAACTCGCAACTAGAATGCAAGGAAATGACAATAAGAATAACAGAGCAAGGTATAGTTATAATAGAACATGATATAGGTTCTTGCGAAAATGCTTAGTATGTTTCTTTTGCCTTAAATCCTTATCTAGGACTCTTTTGTTTCCTTCGAGCACTTTGGTATTTAGTATAAGAAAACAAATAAGTTGGGATTTTTATTTTGAGTATTATAGAGAAAGTATGGAATATAAATATTTTATAATTGATTTTAATAGTTATATTAGAAAATTTGTTGAAATGAAATGAATTTTGGAAAAGTGGAGAGAGTTTTTTTTGCCTTTCAAAATAGATGTAAGAGGTAGAATTATGAGATTGGAAAAATATTCAAGTTCTATTTGAGCAATTTATAATTTTGGTGATGTTTTATAGATGTGAAATATAGGCTAGTAGCACTTTGACACTAAATGGATGTAGACATAAATAATTCAAAAGCACACGATCACTTGCAAATTTAACTTACAAACATCAATCTCCTATGAGATTCTTCTAGTTGAAATAGGTGTAGTTCCTATTGAAGCCATTGCTATGGTTTGTCTTTTAAGATATCTAAAAAAATCGAGTTGGTAGAATCAAATCATAGGCACAATGTTGTCTTTAAAGATGCTTTGAATGAAAGAAAGAAGTTAGGTCAAATCAAACAACACATTCATGTGAATGATTACCCTAATAATGGTAAAGAAATAAAGACATTTGTTGTAGATTAGTTTCACAAGTTTATGTGGAAAAAGACGTTAGCGAAAAAAAGCAATATCGCCTTGAGGAATTTAACCTCACTTTAGACCATCAACAAAAGGCTTATTTAGAGGCCAATATCTCTTGGAGATCAAATACTATCATTGCCTAGTTGAGGACTAACTCACATTGTCTTCAATGTGAAATGGATAGATGGGAAAGGCCTAAAGAAGTATGGGAAGAGAGGGTATGTATCTTTTGTGTAGTTGGGATTGGGATTGTAAAGCTTACAATAACATTCACATCAAGTACATAAGTTATTTAGTAGGAGTTTCTTTTCAAGATTTATTTAGAGAGGAGATGTTTGAGAGAATGAGAGAGTTCATTATCAAATTGAATGATAGAAGGTGAACATTACACAAAGTAAAAATAACAAGGTCTATTGCCCCATAAGCTATCTTTGGCCTCATAGATGTTAAAAATATTTTGTATATCTATCTAAGGGGTGTTTGAACATGTTTTTTCTATTTAATAGGGGAAAGGATTAGGTGATTCAACATTATATATTTAGGGTTGAATAAATATTTCAGACAATTAATAATGGTATGATAATAATAAGTGTTTTTTTAAATTTAAAATAGGTTTAATGAATACGATAATCTGACTTAATTTAGAGTTGTGATAAATTATATAACAAAAGTAGATGTGTAATGTTCCACTTATGGATATTCTAGATTTTATGATTTTTTTTGTAATTTCTAAGTAATTGAACCCAAAATCTATGCAAACAAACCAACAATCGAGTCTAACAATAATTCTAGTTATGAACAATACAAGTTGAGATTTCATAAACAACCAAATACATAAAAAAATTATTACTTAGATTACATGATTTTTCAAGAGAATTCTAAATTGAATAAATACCACCCAAAATAAGTTGAATTTTAGAAATTACAAATCATAATGAATCATCCATTTGAAACCCTCAGTGCTTTATTATTACAATTTGCATAGAACTACAACCAATACACTTATTCTTCAAATCAATTATAATACCCACTCAAACTTCCTTCAATTCAAATTAATAAATAAAACTCATAGAAGCACGTAATAACTAGTGATGATGTAGACATATGTAGTTGTTTGATGACTAGATATATTAAAATAACAACAAACCTTGTATCAAAGAATAAGAAATTTAATCCTTACAACTGCCGCAATAGCCTTGTATTCTCAAATGCACCTCCTCCAATGTTGTGTGGTGAATAATAAGATTGCAATGGAACAACAAACTAGTGTGGCTAACAAATCCAACATCAACCATTAATGGTGTTTAAAGTGAATAGTAGTAAGAATTCTTGTCAACAATGATCCTCCAAATATTTGCTCTAAAATCTAAATCACCCTATTGTTGGAAACTCACATAAAATTTCCAAAAAATAGTAGCAAAAATTGAAGTGACATTATAAAAATATTGTAGCAAACTTCAATTCCTCAACAAATCAACACAATTGCAAACCCTAAATGGAATCACCCAAGATTGAAAACAAGAGTTTTCTTCCTTGATCCCAAATGTGGAATTCAATAGGTTCTCATCCTCTCAAATCTTGAATAAACCAAGGATTTTTATTCTTGGATGCCCTAAATTGAACAAATTGCTCAAATATGAAAATATGGAAAGGATGACTTGAATAATTCTCAAATGAAGATAGGTGCCCCATTGATATACTTTTATTTTTTATTTTAATTATAATAATATTGTTAAGTTGCCCTTAAAATTAAAAAATACCTAGCCTAAGTTAAATGATTATTATTAATTATTTTAATCCGAAAAAGGGGACATGACACCATGGTTGTTCACTATAATTTCAATCATAAGTTTTGTATTGTGATACATAATTATAATTTAGTACATGCATTAAAAGAAAAATAATAAAACTTGAATTGGAATGCTCTTAAAATTTAGGGAATTTATCTTTGAGCATCATGAGTTCAATCATGATTTTCACAAATTTGATCTTTGGCATTAATTTGATTTATGATGCACAAATTTGAATTGACAATCTATAAAATTCTAAAACTTGTTCATCTTGATATCTAATGTTTGGTCAACTTGTAAGGATGGAGGTGTTTATAAAAACCTTAGGGGAATATGCTAGATCACTAAGGTCAAGTTCTCTTGGGCTAGACTTCTAGATCAACTAACTCTACAACTTTAAGCTAAAATCCCAAAATAACACAATCCAAAGGATTGAGTGAAGCATGTAGGTACTTTATATATGTAGATTCTAACTCTTTTTTCCCTTAGGAAATCAAAGTATGTTTTATTGATATGGCTAACATGACCATGTAATGCAACTCCACTCAATTTGGAAAATGTGATATATGACACATTCATTAGGGCCATGCA